>VWPU01022142.1:0-14387 GCA_013398955.1 Callaeas wilsoni | reverse complement strand
CAGGCGCCGGCGCCAGCCCGGCCCCTCCCGGCCCCCTCCGGCCCCGTCCCGGCGTGCCCCGCGCGGCGGGTGAGAGGTCGTGGCGGAGCCGAGCCCGTGGTGGCCGTGACGGCGGCTTGAGGCGACGCTGGCTCCGCTCCCGCCCTCCGATCATGCACAGCCTGGCTACGGCCGCGGTCAGTGCGCGGCTCCGCGCGGGACGGCGCTGGGGATGGGGCCTGGTTGCGCGGGGAGCGGGAGCGCGGCCGCTCGTGGCTGCGGGGCGGACTTGAGGCCGCGGGGTGGCGGAGCCCCGGTGAGCTCCGTCCCCTCGGCACCACCGGCGGGGTCCCTTTGGCAGCTGCCTGACGCCGGCTGCTCCCCTGGGGCTGCTCCGTGCCGCCCGGGCCGGCGGTGCGGGCTCCGCTGTGGCGTGGCTCGTCCGGGGCTTGGAGGGTTTCCCTGCTGAGGGACCCGGCTCTGCCTCGTGTGCATCACGTAGGGCTTTCGCTGCTTGCCTGCCGTGCTCCCTCCCTGCGCCTCCGTGCCTCCTGTAGCGAATCAGCGTTTTAAGGTCCGTTAAAGAATCACTAGCAAAGGCATCGGCAAAAGTAGGTTTAATACAAAAGCAGAAGCGTGGCAAATTTCGTCTATAAGGTTTGCTTTACTATTTCAAAAGCACCTAGCGAAAAAGCAAACAAAAGTCTAAAACTAAGTAATCTACAACCAAAATAAATCCAAAAAATTATCCACTGAGCGTGTGGAGGGGGAGGAGCGGGGAAGAAAAGGATAAGGATAGGAAAGAGTAGGATAAGAAGGGATAAGGAAGACCCTCCCGCTGAGGTACAAGGTTCAGAGTAGATCTCCTTTTTTAAGTGACCTTAAAACACTCAGCTGCGACACCTCCTTGGTGCCCAGCCACCTCCCCTGCCCTCTGGGGAGCTGTTTTACTGCTGGCCTTGGCTGCAGAGGGAAAGAGTAGATAGAGAAAAGCCCCTCAGGGCAGCAGGTGCTGCATGTTCCTCCTTCCCTTTTGCCCCCTTGCAGTGCAGTTCTGTCCATAGCTGGTGCTTCAGCCCCCTCAGGAAGCTGCCAAGGTTGGGAATGGTGCCTGATGTTCAGGCTGGCAGGAGTGGAATGGTACCTTGGCCTGGGTGGGTTCAGAAGTGGAAGCTGAGTTTGAGGGATGTGGTTATTGCTTTGTGTCTCCCACATGACTGGGTTTGTGTTTCGGTTTTCACTTCTCCAAATGCACGGTCATGGCATGTCTAAGACTTCCTAGAGTTGATTGAGGCTTGTGTGTACTGAGTGTGGGAGGTGTGTGGCAAAACCAGCAGTTAGAGCTGTTTCACGTGAACTTAGATCAAGGGTCTGGTTGGACTGATGAGCTAATGAGTGAGTAAAGTTTTGATGAACAGGAGTTAGAGAACTTTTTTAGTTTTTCCTCTCTGTTTAAATGCTTGTGACTTTAAGTGGTTCTTGGACTGCTGTCAAGTACTTCTGATTTGAAGTACTCTTCTCCAGAGCATGGAAGGGTGTGCCAGATCAGGTAGACTCTCTTAATCAGCATTTACATTTTTATAGCACTGTAATCCTAAGTGTTTGTTGAAATGCATGAAGAACACCCATTATGTGTATCTCCCATTAATCCTCTGTATTCTAGTTACCTCTCTTTTTTAAAGACAATTTTAACCAAAAAAAATTATTTCAGAATAGAGATCAACTTTATTTTAGGACTCGCTTGAATGTGTATTTAATTTATACATAGTTTATGCTGGCTGGTAGTTCTGTATTGAAATGTTTCCTACCACAGTTAGTGTGCTTAGACTGGAGGTGACAGTGAAGGGTGTTTGGCTCTGGAGATGTGCTTGGGACCTGTGGTAAATAAAGTCACCTCTCAGTAAGGTCATGAATTGGCTCAGGAATCACTTTGGGTGTTGTGAACACTGTTGTGATAAAGCTGTGGTGAGCCAGAGCATTGGTCTTCATGCAGTGATGCTGATGGCAGAGATGACACTTAGGTTTCCAGCCTGAAGATAATCATAGAGTGCTCAAGAACAGACTGAAACCAATAAATGTACCTGTAATTGGCTGTAAGGCATTGAAAGCCCTGCTAGAATCAGCTAACTCACTGCTATGGGAGTTCAAAGTTCATTTTTGGGTTTTTTTGAGCAGATTGGCAATCAAAATAGTTTAAAAAGCACGTTATCCAGTTAGTCAATGTTCGGCTTTGGCTGACCAGGACTTTTACCAGTGTGCCTAGCACCACTGCTCAATTAGGAAGAGAAAGCCATTTGCCTAAATCAATTTGTTATGTCATTGTTGGAGATGTCTTTTCTCCAGCAAGGAGAAAAGGTGTTACAAGATCTTTCCTGACGTAATACTGTTGATAAGTTTTGCTTTCCCTGTGTGCAAAAGAAAGCCTGCCTGGCAGGGTTCTGTCCTGGAGCTTGCAGGATTTGTGTGGCCCTCAGTGTTCCCCAGAATTATGGGTCTTAGAGGGAGAAGAAAAAACAATAAAGAAATAGGAAATTAGGGGAAAAAAAAGTTTTTCCATTTAAACTAAAACAAAAGGAGCAACTGTAGAGCCTATGAAAAGCAGTTTGTTCTGGCTAAGGCAAATATTGGACATCATAAACTTAATTGTGTGGAAAATCTATTTAGTGTTCTCTAGGGATCACAAGCACATGATTGTGCTTTTAAGGGGTCAATGTATTTAAGCTTACAGGAACTGAAACTTCCAGTGAGTCTAGAAAAATAGATGGAAGCTTTAGATAACACAATTATAACAACATTATTGCTACACTGCTTGTCAATCCACCATCTCAAATAAAAACAAATGAGCTCTGTTCATTCTCCCTCTCTTTTTGAGCTTCAGTGTAGAAGTTGGCATTGCAATTGTACTCACAGTTGTAGGAGCACAAGAAACTTGGCAGGATCACTAATTTAGTTTTAGATTTTGGGGGAAAAAATTACAAATTGAGCAGGTGAGTGTCCTGATTCTGGCCAGAACAGGGTTAATTTTTGCAGTAGACAGGAGGGAGCATAGCTAGGATCCAGAGATTATTCTGTACCACCTCACATCATTTTTCAGGGTGGGAGGAAGGGCTTGATTTAGATTTGGGCTACTGTGGCCTAGAAAGCAGTTGAGTATTGTCAGCAGGGTTCTGTGGGGTGAGCAGTAACTTTTCTTCTCTTGTACCCTCTGTCACTAATACTGTTGTTTTACTGTTAGTTTTCTTATCTCTTTGCTGTTTCCAGTACATTGTTCCTATCTCAACCTGGGATCTTTACCTTTTGTGCCTCTAATTCCCCTTTCTATCTGGGAGCAGGGGGATGGGGAGGAGGGAGGGAGTGAGTAACAAGTGGTTTGGAGTGATTTCAGTGGGAACACTAAATTGAAGAATACCATCCTTAAACCATGACAGTAAGAAAAAAAGGATAGCAGGAAACATGAACAGCTAAAAAAGTATTTGAGCCCTAGAGCACAAGGACTGGTATCACTACATTGGCTTATATATGAACATTTAGGTTAAATAATACAATGAAAGTGGCTGGAGGAGAGAGAAATCCCACAGCTGGGAAAGAATCTCTTTGGACGTGACTATGGGGATAAACAGAGGAGGGAAACCTTTGCAGAAATAGAGAAAGAAAGCTGTTGGTGTCTGCCAAAGGTTTAGAGTCTGTCTCCATCCCTCCTACATCCCTTCTGGGACTGCCTCTGCCGCGTGGCCTCAGGTTTCCTTGCAGCCACTTTCAGTTCCTGAGCTCCCCTGTATTCTCCTGTGTGTCTCAGTGATGAGGAGCTTGGCGGCAGCATTGCTGCCAGTGTGGTACCAGCTCTGCTCACATATGTTGTGGGGAGCACATGAAGAGTTTCAGCCGGGGTTAAAAGAGAAAGAAGGAAATACAGTCCTGTTCCCAGCCAGGATCACCGTGCACAGCGGGCTGCAGCGCTGGTTGCATGCTGGTTGGGCTGGCTCAGGAGCAGCATGTACCAACAGGGCTGTGCTTGGCTTCAGTAACAACCATTGCAGCAGTGTTTGAAAAGGTTCTGACCTGGCTTTTGGAAGTGTTCACATAGGAGGTTTTAGTGAAGGTGTTTATCTTCCTCAAAGTTTTGTATCTGAATCACCAAACTATCTTCTTAGGAAACCTGCAGAGCATTTGTTTGCACTGAGTGCTGCTTGTGCCAGCAGAGGCAGGGGACGAAGCTTCAGTGAAAGACTTGTGCCTTGCCTTCTGCACAGAAATTAGGATACAGTTCCTCTTTTCCCTCTTCTTCCTCATTTTTTGGTATTGAAAACTTGTTCACCTTGACACTGTTCTTTCCATGATGTTTCAAGAGAGGCAGAAGCAAAATCCTCGATTTGTCCTGAGTAGAAGAAAATGTATCTTGGCTAGGAATACAGATCTGCCCTTCTCCAGTTTTATTTTGAACAGGAATCAAATCATCCTGAGATCTTGCTCAAAGTCATTCTTGAAAAATTCCATTTTAGCTCCATGCATGTGAACAAGGTACCTGGTATGAAAACGAGCCATTGGTAACAGCAGCTGTTACTGGCTGCGGCAGCTGTCATGCTGATGGTGAAGTAGTGAAAATTTTTCTAGTATTTGTATAATATTTTTCTCATGTACATTAGGTGAATCTCATTAACAGTTTCCAATGTCATGGGTGTTTGTGGAGAGAAAAAGGTAACATCTGCCTTACTCTGAATGTGTGGAATCTTGGACTTGAAGCATGAAATAAACGTGTGCTAAGTGCAGGTGGAGCAAATGGTAGCTGGCTGAAGTGCGTGTCGCTCCCCAGGAGCTCTGCTGGTACAGACGGGCAGCAGCTTGGCTCTCACTGCTGAATGAAGTTACAAGGTACTGCCTGACAAGGGGATTAAGAGAGACTGTCTTAACAAGTCAGGCCAGAAAATAAAGCCTTTGCATTTCAAATAGGTGAAATACTGAGAGCAATCTAAGGAAGAGATGGATCCATATCCAGAGCATCTTAATAGAGCTTTAGGTCCCGCCCTCTCAGTTGAGAGTTTCTTTTTCTGGCAGATTGTGAGAACAGTTTGGGTGAGAATTGGATAAAACGTTTGGACTGAAGCTTTCCTGTCTTCCCTCCCAGCCTGTGCCAACAGCACTGGCTCAGGTTGACCGTGAAAAGATCTACCAATGGATCAATGAGCTGTCCAGCCCCGAGACACGGGAGAATGCTCTGCTGGAGCTCAGCAAGAAGCGCGAGTCCGTGCCTGACCTCGCCCCAATGCTGTGGCACTCGTTTGGCACGATTGCAGCACTCCTTCAGGTGGGTCGGGCTGTCTGTGTCTTTATTCCGTGGTGCAGCATCAGCATGGCGCAGAGCTTGTGTATCCATGAGGTGGATCTGGGGAGGAAGTGGTGGGATCCCTTACTGCCATTGCTTGGGAGTATGATCTTTGTTGGATCGTGTGGTGAGGGGAGCAGATTAAGGTTTGAGTGCACTCCTGTGGCTCCATGTTAGATTGACTCTGACCCAGCTCTGCCCTTGCCTGGGCAGCATGGTGGCTGCCATGTAACTTGAAAATGATGCTTGGTGAAAGCAGACTGTTACTGCTGTCACTGCACTTCCTTGCCAGGCAAGTGCTTTGGTGTAGCTTTCTGATATTTTTCTCCTTTAGCTTTCCACTCTGTTAATTTTTAGGAAATTGTAAATATTTACCCATCAATCAACCCTCCGACTTTGACAGCCCATCAGTCCAACAGAGTCTGCAATGCTTTAGCTCTACTACAGTGTGTTGCATCACACCCTGAAACGAGGTAAGTGTTTCCAAGTTGTGTGAGTTTTCTGAGGTGTTTATATTGACACCTCAGCCTGTGTGTTTGACTTTAGAAGCACTTTAGCTCCTTTCTCTTTTTTTACTTAAGAGACGTGAAACAGACAACAGAGCTGATAGATAGGCAGCTGCCTGCTGCTTTCACTTGTTTGCATGGATTATCAGGATGACAGCTTTATGGTCTTAAATGCATTGCATTCTCTGGATCATCCTGGGATCTTGCAAATTCCCAAAACACTGGGTTGTGGCAGCTTCTGGGAGGTCAGCCAGAGCTAAGGGTGCCTTTGTGTTGAGTACTGTGTGCAAGGATCCTTGTTTTAATGAGCTTGCAATTATTTAGACAAAGAGCTTGGTTAGAGCATGGTGTTAATAATGCCAGGGTTGTGGGTTCTATCCCCATATGGGCCATTTACTTAAGAGCTGGACTCCATGATCCTTACGGGTCTCTTTCAACTCAGAATATTCTATGAAATCAAAAAATAACTCCTTAAATTTCAGCTTACAGTTGTTTAGACCAGCTGTTGAAAGGGTGGAATGAACAGGACTGTCCTTCCCAGGCAAGTGTGAGGCAAGGGAGCAATAGCAGAGCAATAGCAGAGCCATTTTTGGAGTCCTCAGCCAGTGTCTGACTTCATGTTTTCTCAATCTGTGCCCAGCCCACGTCAGTAGGGAAAAATATGATGTTGGTTCAGCCAAAATCAGTAGCTAAAACTCGGAAGGAAACTACTCAGAGATCCACAATCTCATGCTTCTGTTACTGCTGAGCAGCAGCATAGCCGAAGTTGTCTTTCAGCTGCTGCAAAGCGGTGTTAAACAGAAACCCCCCATGAGATGATATCCAGAGAAATAAGGTAGTTTTACATGACTCACCTTTACATTTAAAGTTTGAAAACTGAAAATGGAACAAGTATTTTATGATTGTGCAAGAGAGCTTCCCTCTCTTAGGAGAGCAATCTCCAGCATTCTACCTGCAGTCTTTATTTTTCTCTACTGCCAGAAGGCAGTGTGAGGACTCTTGGGGAAAGGTGTTTGTGCACTTTTAAACTCTGGTGATGCCTGAAGCTCAGCCAGTCTGTGTTTCTGAGAGATGCTTTGCACAAGCATTGTGGCTGATGATCCTTGCCATTGGGAACCTGCAGGGTGAAATGCAGCAGTGAATGTACAAAACAGAGGGTCTGGGTGGCAGGAGGAGGTAATAAAAACAGCAGGGTGTGCTCAGTTCCTGGTCAGCTGAAGTAAGAATGCAGGTAGCTGACAGATCAGGTGTTAGGTTTTGTGCTGAGCCCAGTGCAGGATGTGCTTCGTGCCTTTCCATCAGAGAATTAACTGTTACCCACCTTTGAGGAGCAGTAGCAATGGGGTCCATCAGGAATAGTCTGAGGCTCTGTGTGGTCATGCTGGATTGTGTGCTCACTCTCTTTTCCTTGTTGTTCACATTGTGTGTTCTCTCTTTCGTACAGATCAGCTTTTCTGGCAGCTCACATTCCTCTCTTCCTGTACCCCTTCCTGCACACAGTCAGCAAGACCCGTCCGTTTGAGTACCTGCGACTCACGAGCCTCGGAGTCATTGGTAAGCAGCCAGACTAATGCTGGAGCACTGATCTCTTACTGAGTTAGAGCCGTTCGTGCTGTGGGAGTAGAGCCCTGCCTGACCAAAGTCAGAGGTCTCTTGTTACTGGGAGTTTCCAAGTCCTGTAGTAGTAAGAGAAGGAGCTGCTCTTTTTCCATTGTGGAGGCAGGCTCCTCTTCCTTTTCACTCATAAAAAACCCACTGAAGTCTAAATGCATTGCCAAAAATATGTTTCTTTGAGTACAAGTACCTGCAGACTTCGCCCTCAGCCCTCTCAGCTAGACACTGGGATGAGTGGGTGCAGGCTGGGAATTCTTTGGGTTTCTGTCATTGATTGACTTGAGTGTATTTTCCCTGTCTTCCCCTTATCCTGTTTTTTTTTTTCTTTTTTCTTCTTTCTGCCCAAATCATTTTTCTCTCAATGCATAAAGAGTCTTAAAATGTCTTAAAATGCATTTCTTCCTCCCAGAGGTTGCTGTGGGTGCCATGATCCTCTTGTATTTGTGTTACTACTGAGGCAGAGCCAAGAGAGCATCCCCTTTCTGAAAAATAAACAACCCCCAAACCCAGCTTGATTACTTTCACCCTGCCAAAATTATTTCTTCTCCAGCCATATGCTGCAACATGTTTAGGATGACAGTTGCTCTGCCTGAAACCATTCAGACTGAATGGCTTCTGACAAGGGCAGAGCACAGGCCCTCTTTGAAAGGTGAGATTTTTTGAAAAAGTTTATCATTTACTGATTTTAGATTTTGCTTTTACTTCAAGGGGCCTTGGTGAAAACTGACGAGCAAGAAGTGATAAATTTCTTATTGACAACAGAAATTATCCCCCTGTGCTTACGCATTATGGAGTCTGGCAGTGAGCTCTCCAAAACGGTACCTTTTTTTTTGTTTTAATAAAGACACTTAGTTGCTCATCTCTTGACTGACCAGGCAGCCAGCGCCCTGCAGAGTCGGCTTCTTTGCTGTTGCAAATGCTGGGACAAGTCTGGGTGGAGTTTTTACCTCCTCAAAAACCAAACAGACCAAGACCTGAGGCTGCCTGAGAGGCCTGGCAGTAGTTGGCATCTTACGTAACCTGCATCCAGTCATCTTGTACACTCTGCTTTGTGTCCATCTCTTTTCTTTAGCCAGAGATGCCAGGCATTGTGTACTGTCCTGCATTTTCTTTTGGCTTCTAACTTTCACTGAGCAAAGCATTTGCTACCTGCTGGAAGGCTTTTCAACTCTGGGGCTGACTTGAAAAGAGCACCACACAAAGGCTGTCCCTTTTAAGGGCAGATAAGTTGTTGATATGCTTTGTTTTCTGCTTTCTCCCCATTCTAGGTTGCTACGTTTATTCTTCAGAAAATCCTCCTGGATGACACAGGGCTGGCATATATCTGTCAGACTTATGAGCGGTTTTCCCATGTTGCCATGATACTGGTAAGATTATTTGTTTGTAAAGTATTTATATCTAAAAAAGAAAAAAAATTATGCTATAGCAGCCAGGTTCTTCAGCAACTACTTTACTGCTGGCTGGCTGGAGGGAGGCAAATCATTCTTGGGCTAGTTGCTTGTGGCACTGTAGCTCTGCTTCCATGTTTCCTTTGTATACTTCTGGTTTGCATGTCAAAAGAACACATATTAGTTGTGATATACTAAGTCCCCAAGACAAAACAGGTAAATATTTTCAGAGAAAAAAAAAGATTTTCCAGAGTTGTAGGTGTTTCCATTTGTTGGTGGGATGTGAATTGATTTAATTTTGTGTAAGAATGATCACACAGTTAAGATGATGTATCTATGTCCCATCTCTGTGTCTCACAACACGTTGAAAGAGCAGGGCAAGTACATATCATACTTGTCCTACTAACAGTCTCACAGCTGACATCTACTTTCAGCTTTGGATTTCTGGGGCCACTTGTGGGGTTTCTATGTAGTAACCCCCAGTATTTGTCCCATCCACCCCTTGCACCCATTTTGCACGCACAGTGTCTTTGACCAAGGAGTTTCACAGGTTTCCTGCTTGCTGCCTGGAATGCCACCCTCATTTTTTTCCCCTTTCTGAATCTGGCTCCTACTAGCTGCTGCATATGCTCTAATTTTTGTGTTGGAATACAGAGAGCAAACAAGTCCTGTCCATTCCCTGATCCCTGTAAAGGACAAGTTAGGGTACTCAAAATTTGATCATCCCAGGAGTAATAGCCCCAACTTGAGCTTTATCTTTGAGCTTGCCTGGAATAGTTATTGCCATGGTTTTGTGTGTGTTTGTTTGCTTTTTAAAGGATGCTCTCAGGAGAAGAAAATGCAGCAGTAAGTTAAGCACTTAGCAATGCTGGTTCTCTGACTAAATGTTAATATTTTCATTAGGGATAGTTACTTGTCTGTTTTCACAAATGTAAAGAAAACATTGCCTCCTATTCACCCACAAAGAGCAAAGTATGAATGATTTTGAGCTGATGTCCCTGATATCCAATGTGATGTGATTTCTGCATTCAAGAACAAGATCAGCTTTGATGACAGTACCTCGGGGGCAAAGTGAAAGATGCAATTAGAAACTCTGAGGTAGGGGAGGGAAGGAGACCATGCCACTCCCGGACGTGAATTCTTCCTTGAACACAGAAGGATATGGGTGTGTAAAGCTATGTTAGCATGTGTAGTCCCACCACTGGGTGAAGCACTGGCAGGATCAATATTCTGTAGTGCAAGAGAGAAAGACGAAAATGTTAACAGACTTTTTCATTGTCTATTTCAAAAATCAGGATAGTGTACTCCTGTCTAATGAGGGTGATGATTTACTTCCATGTCTGCTGATAACTGAGTAAGATGTCACACGAGTACTGTATGCTTTTAAAAGAGCAAGTTAGTATTTTCCATCCAGGAGCTCTCTGAGGAGCTTGTGGTTATTGATATTGAAGAAATAATTGGTATCCTGGGGAATTGCTAAGAACAGGAAGCTTGCAGAAGGGCAGATGAGGGGGACCTGCTAATTGCTAACTGCCAGGATATCCAAATACAGGTGAATTTGGCTAATGGGGAAAATGGTTAGTACTCGCCAATGTAGTTTACAGGAAAAAACCCAACTTGTTGGGCAGATGTGATTGACTCCTAAATACAAGCCAGCAGTCTGTTAAATTCTTCAGAGCAGGTGTGCGAAGGCATCCACACTGCTCAGCTGGGCACGTTCAAAGGTGCAGCCGTGTGCAAAGTCCTGCTTAGTGTGAGAAACGGAGACTGGGCCAGGAAGATCTGTCTATGCATTGCTTCCCTGGAACAGCTTCACAAAGGATGTAGCAGAAAGAAAAAATACACTGCTTGGATGCATGCTAAGACCAGATAAGGATCTTGCTACATGCGGTGTGGGTGAGCCCAGTCCTATGGCCTGGCTTTCCAGGGTATTGCTATTGTCTTAAAAGGATATTGAAATGAAGGGAATGCATGTGAATGAGAACAGGGGATGTTGCAGAGCTTGGGAACACACCTCATGGTGTCACTCAGCCTGAGCTTATCAAAGTGTTTGGAATGTGTCTGTCTTCCATGAGGGGTAACTCCACGTACTCTTTAATCTCACAAAGAGTTGCTAAGTAGTCCTAGGAAGGTAAAAAACAAACAGAAATGAGATCAGCTTTCCCTGAGCTGCTGGAAGAACTCTTTCCAAGTCATGGCAATCTGCTGTTCTCAAAAGGATCTTGGCAAGCAGCACCAGGCTCCATGCAGGGGTATCTAGATAAAAGATAGATAAAGATGGCCTGTGCTGCATGGGAAGCTAGAGTGAGTGATTTAATGATCTTTCCCAGTCTCTGCTGATTCTGAAGCTGTTCTTTTAAAGACTTTAACTGGTGGCACTGGCCTCTCTTAAACAGGGTAAAATGGTCCTGCAGCTCTCCAAGGAGCCATCGGCACGGCTGCTGAAACATGTTGTCCGCTGCTACCTTCGCCTTTCCGATAACCCCAGGTAAACATTTTAGGAGTTTGGGCAGGGGCTTCTCCTGTGCCCTTAGAAGCTCAGTTCTTCTCCACAGTGCCCGTGAGGGGAATCGAGGTTCCTGGTCTGTCAGCCTTAGCTCAGTGTGGAAGGTGGGTGGGGTTTTTGCTTTGATTTTTTTTATTGCTAGTCCCATTTTATGGTACATGGGAGAAACAGTGACTGTTGAGGGATTGTGCAAATTCCAGCTGTGCAGGTTACTACTGCCTGAGCTCAAATGTAGCTTGAACAAGATGCAAAGGAGGGCCTGAGGTAGAAGGTAAACTATACTCTCCCTCTTCTGCATCAAACGGGCTGTTAGCAGTAGATGAAATTCGGTTGAGGGAATACAAACCGATCTGCTGACCAGTAGCTCTGCCCAAAGCTGCTGGGTGTGTATTCGTTGCCTCAGTCTCTCCTGGCATCACATCACTTTGCTGCTGGGTGTCGGGGTGCAGGGGCTGCTCGACGGGGTTTAGTCTGAGGGGTGGGAGCTGAGTGGCTGGCTGGCCGAGTGCCACCTGCTGCGGTGCTGCTGCTCAGTGCTTTCCTTGGCTGGCTCCGACAGGGAGACCTCCAGGCAAAGGAATGCTGTGTCCCCAGTGGGGTTTGCTCCCCTCTTGCCCCTGTGAGTTTATTTGTTGGGCCCTGTTTCTTGTCTCTTGATGTAGGGCACGTGAAGCTCTCAGGCAGTGCCTTCCTGACCAGCTGAAGGACACCACCTTTGCCCAGGTCCTGAAGGATGACACCACCACAAAACGCTGGCTGGCTCAGCTCGTCAAGAACCTGCAAGAGGGTCAAGTCACTGACCCACGGGGCATCCCTCTTCCTCCGCAATGACTGCTGGGGGAGATGGGGCACTGGGGAAGAAACAGCTCAGGTTTACAAAGAACCAGGAACAGGTGACCTCTTCTGCAACAAACGGCATGCCAGCTGGCTGCCGGCCTGTCGGACCATCCCACCCAGCCAAAGGGCTGCTCTGTAGCAGTGCAGCAAGCCTCCGGGGATCCCAACACCAGCAAATGCTGATACTACAGCTTCAAAAAAAAATCAATAAAAACGATCTGTGTAGATCCCAGTCTCTCCGGGAGGCTTGGGTGGCATCTCTTCCCCCACCTCCAGGCAGGGGGGTAGTGCAGATGTCCGCTCTTCCAGCAGACTCAGTCTCCGCCCAAGTGGTGCACGACACTGGGTATGCGCACCACATCCCTCCAGTTCCTTGTCACTTCTTGTTTACATGTCTGTTTAGATGAGTGAACTGAATAAAAGCTGATCCAGTTGTTTTATCCCCTTCTGATACTGCTGCTCAGCTGCAGGTAGCCCAGGGACAGCTTTTTTCCCTGCCAGCACATCCTTGCTCCTGGCTCTGCATCTGTCTGGCACAGTGAGCTTCTCTCTTCCTTTCCTTTGGTGTGGAGGAAATGGCTGCAGCCAGGCCACTGCGGTGCTTGCCTCAAGAGGAGGGGTGGATTACTTGCAATGAACTCATACGTCATAAGGTTGCTTCCCAGGGCTCTGGGGAAGAAGACAGCAGGATTGTGCTTCTTGTGCTGTAAATTGTGCACTCCCACAGCTGACCAGCGGCCAGAGGCTGATGTGTGCTGGCCTCTCGTCTAGACCTGGCTTATCACATGGAGCTCAGTGTGAGGGCACCTGCCTTGAGGTGGTGGGCAGGCCACCAACTGATACCCTGCTGCCTGCAGGCTCCAGGTATGATGCCTTCTGCACCCGCTGCTGCCTGCCAGGCACGCCTCAGTCCTGCCCCTCCCTTCCCCCCTCCTCCCGCTCCTCTCTGCCAGCCAGGTGCATCCATTTCAGCTTTGAAACCCACCTTGGCATCTGCCATGACCCCACTGCAATTAAGCTGGACCAGCAGCCACTTACCTGCCGCCCCTGTGCTGAGGGGCTAATGTGGCTGCAGCGGAATCTTAGAAGCAGTGGAGGAGCTCCCAGGCTCTGCGGCAGCAGAGCCTGCTCTTGGCTGCGGGCAAGCCTGGGCAGCTACTTAATTTCTCCCCCCTCTTCGAGTAGCCCATTTTGCTGATCATCTGCAGTGTTGTGCCAACAGTGTCTTAAATCCCACCATTTCCCTTCCCTCCTCCCCTCACGGCCTTGCATAACAAGGGCAGAGCACAGCTTCTTCCTTGCCCTCGGGTTCCTGTTTTATAACCATTGCCTTTTCCCTCTTTTTCACCCTGACCTTGCCAGGGTGTGAAGATGCTTCTGTTTGGTTGATTGTTTTGGGTTTTTTTTAAATTCGGATTAATAAATAATAAAACCCCAGCCAGCACAGATTGCTCCTGGTCTGGTCTCTCGAGGGGTGGGGGCAAGCGGCGAGGTGAGGGATTATTGCAGGTAGGAGGAAGGGCGGGATGTGCCATCTTGGGGATATGAGCTGGAAAGTGGCCTTTCCCAGTGGGAGCTGGCTACGTCCCTGTGGCGCCGCATCTCTTCTGGGGCAGGTAGCGTGGAGAGATGCCGCTCTGTTTTGCTTTGTGGGAAGGCAGCGAGCCTGCCAGGGAGGGAGCACTCGCTGCCTCCCTACAGCGTCTTTGCAAGCGCTGCCGCACTCCTCCGGCGTCCGGGTCTGTTAGAGCATCCCCCACACGAAAGTTTAACCCCTGCCACGCACCCTTTGCCCCCAGCTCGGCCTGCCCTAAGGCTACCCCAGTTTGGATTCCCATGGGAGTTCTGCCCCAGGACGGTCAAACTGTGCCCTGCTTTTTGGGTCCCGCATCCCTCCCAACTGAAGGGTTCCGTGAGCGCCCGTGGACCACCGTGTCCTGGAAAGGACAGGGACACAGTGAGGACACTGGATGGGGAGATTAGGCTGTGCTGAGTGCAAGCGGGTCTGGGGACAGACAGGCTCAGCCGGAGGATGGGAATGGGAGCTGGACCCCAAACGCGGGGCGCCGCAGGGTGCTCCCAACCCTGCCGGCCCCTCCACCGCCTTCTTTATCCGCCCCCCCACCCCCCCGCTCCGCCTCGGGAGTGGCGTGACCTTAATCCGAAGCGACCTTGAGAGGCAGCGGCTGCGGGGCGTGCGAGGGCCGGGGGTGTCCCGCGGGGGCGGGGGGCCGGGG
>VWPU01022128.1:0-16868 GCA_013398955.1 Callaeas wilsoni | reverse complement strand
ACACACATCACACACACAAACACCCGAGACCCATCGTGAGGTCCCATCGGGAGATCCCCATCCTGAGACCCCATCGGGAGACCTCATGCCGAGAACCCATCCAGAAACACCATCCTGAGATCCCAGTCCTGACACCTTCATCCCAAGATCTCCATCGTGACACCCTGGGCCCACTGCCCCCCGTGTACCCTAGGGAAGCTGACAAGAAGTGGTTTCACCCAGCTGATGTGGGCTCTGGCACTGCTGATGAACTTCTCCCAGGAAAGAGAAATGATGGGGAATATAATTGTGTATGAATGTAACATCCCTGTCTGGCCTGGAATTGGGTTTTAATTATGTTCCGTGCCATGCTTGTCATTCCATGATGTCAGCGCTTGTCCGCACTACAAGCTGCTCCTGTTCTCAGCAGGATGCTGGGAAAGGGGCCTAAAAAGGAGAGATGGGAATGATGCTGGTTGAGGCTGGGAAAACTATGTGCAGCATTGTTTTGGGAATTTGAGGCTAAAAATGATTTCAGGACACAGAGATGGTCCAAGAGCTGGAGCCCCTCTGCTCTGGAGCCAGGCTGGGAGAGCTGAGGGTGTTCACCTGGAGAAGGCTCCAGGGAGACCTCAGAGCCCCTTCCAGTGCCTAAAGGGGCTCCAGGAGAGCTGGAGAGGGACTGGGGACAAGGGATGGAGGGACAGGACACAGGGAATGGCTTCCTACTGCCAGAGGGCAGGGTTAGATGGGATATTGGGAAGGAATTGTTCCCTGTGAGGGTGGGCAGGCCCTGGCACAGGGTGCCCAGAGAAGCTGTGGCTGCCCCTGGATCCCTGGAAGCATTCAAGCTCAGGTTGAATGGAGCTTGGAGCAGCCTGGGATAGTGGAAGGTGTCCCTGCCCATGGCAGGGGATGGAACTGGATAAGCTGTAAGGTTTTCCTCATAAAATTATGCACATCTAGGACACCCAGCACTGTATTGCTGGGAATAATTTTTAGCTTCATACAGGTGGAGCTGAGGAGACCCCACAAGTAGAAGTTGAGAAGATGAATCCTAAAATCAGCTCTCAGCCCTGCTTATTTGTCTGTGAAGAAGAAAGGATCCATCCAAGCTGCTAAATCGAATTTGGATGTCAGAAGGCACGTATGGCACTCAAACTGCCTGTGGCCAAAACAGGCAGGTCCCTTCCCTAGGAACACACAAGCTGACAGGGCTGTGACAGGAACTTTATCTGGCAGTGGAAGAGATGCCAAGGTAAAGGCAAATACTGGCTGCACAGATAGGAACACCCACCATAAATATCCCGCCTCAGGCCCACCTGGAGCAGTGACAGAGCTTCACCTGAGAACCCTCCAGCCACACAGATCCAAGGCTTCCTCAGGCTGCCAGTCCCAAGCCTGGATCAGAGCCCTGAGACCTCCCATCTGCACTGCTGGGAGAACAGAACAGCCTGTGCCAAGCAGTGGGAATCTGCTCCTTGAGGCTGTAGGTATGTCATCCAGCCCAGCCTATGGCATGTACTGCTGAAGTCTTACCCCTTTGGATGTTCTCCTTTTATTTCTCAGCATTAAATTAACCCTGTCTTGGATTGCCATTACTCCACACTCCTCTAATAATAATTCCATATTCTTTCTGTAGACTGCCCCAGTAACAAGCAGAGGGAAGCACAGGCTGTAGTTTTGCTTGCATTTTCTTTAGCAAACGTGGGGGTTTTTTCCTTCAGGTTGAGTTATTTTTAACCTGGCTCAATTCCCAAATTAGGTTCACTGCCTGGCAGCAAGAGCAGTTGTACCTGCGCACTTGGGAGGAGCCAGGGAGCACATGGAGCAGCTGCGGGAGCGGGGCTGGGGCTGGCACTGCTGCTGCACAAAGGGCCGTCGAAATACAGCTACTTATCTTCCGATTTTCACAGGCATTCACAAAGATGTCTAAGAAATTGTCCCAAGGCACACAGGAGCCATGGAGGCTGCTTAGAACACACTGCCAGTCCTGGGAATATACACCATTTCCCACGATCTGTCCTCAGCTTACCTCATGCAGACAGCCATTGGAAGAGGGTAGCTGAATTCACTCTCTGCCACTTAAGCCATCTTTTTCCCCTCTGCCAAAGGCAAAGGAGGAAAGCACAGGTGTAACAGCATGGACAAGGCAGTTCAACGTGCCAGGAAAGGTCTGGAACTTACACAGTCCCTGGTATCCCCTTGATGAATCCTGAAGAGCCAGACCTGGTCCTGTGGTGAGGGCAGCTTGTCCCCTCAGCAAAAGAAAGAAGTTCTCCAGGAGCTGCATCCCACCCAGCTTGTGCTCTCCCAGGTCAGAGGGAGCTGTCAGGGGTCTGTAGGTACCTTGTGGGTACAGTGTGGGCCCCAAAAACCTTGGCCCCTAAACACTGTAAGGTCAGGGCAGGATTTTTCTCTGTGTGCTTTTGTGTCGTGACACAAGAACCAGCTTGGCAGAAAACCAGTGATACGAGTTGCAAAGCTGTGGCTCTCAGGAGCTCACTGAAGTGTGTCTTGCAGAAAAAATAACAGCATTTGTTAGCTTTAACAGGAACAAAAATGGAGAAGCATTTTGGGACACAATCCTTTGACCCTGAAACAGAAAATTTCCACTCCAGGGCAAGTGGCTTTGGGAAGACTTGTCCTGGGTTTGATTTAATAATATCAAGAGAAAAAGATGGTTAATAGCTGTAAAACTAAGGCCAGAGGTGGCAAGTCTTGTGTGTCAGAGACAAGTAACTCTCACCTGAGCACAGTGATGGTTTGGACAGTACAGCTGGCTGGAAACAGCAGAATGCCCTAAAATCAGTATCCCCCCTGGCCGGCCTGGGAAGGAAACAAGGTTTACTGAGAGCTGAGTTGTTAGCTCTGCTGTTACTCTGTAATTGAAAACAGCGACTTGGTTTCTGGGATCAGTTTCTCATAAAAAGGGCTTTATTACCCCGAAGTTTATTTACTTTTCCAGGTTACTACGCTTCTCTGTAAGCCAGATCTCCCTAGGGAAGCCAATTCCTGAGCAACCACAGGTAAAATCCTGATACTTAAAAATGCTTCTCCAACAGCAGGGGGAAAAAAAAAAAAAAAAGCAGCCTTTGGAAAAAAACAAATGAAAAACCGTGTGAAAGGGTTAACGAAGAACAAGGTCAGCAGGCTCTGTGGAGGCATTGTCTGTGCTGGCAGCTCTGGCATCGGGTCCTGAACCTCCCCGAGCCTACACCGACTGCTGATGGCCATGGCCCCGTTCCTGTGCTGCTGCTGCTGCAGAGGCCCCGCTCCTCTCCTCTCCTCTCCTCTCCGCAGGGCTGACTCACTGCAGCACTCCCAGCCACGCACGGAGCACCAAAGCACCATGGCTATGCCGGCACAGGCGGCCCCTTCCCCTCTTGCAGAACGACCACCGAGTCAATCCCTGCAGGCTGGGACTGCCCTCTGAGCTGCCACGCTCCTGGCAGTAAAGGAATTTCAAAAACCCCAAAGGTCCCTCATATTCTTAATGCCTTGAATCACTTGAGAAATGTGCTGATGCAATAGTACCAGTGAAGGACGTGAAACGCACGTTTTCACCCGGGAGCCATCACAGACGATTCAGAGCATCACTGTCATGGCTGAGGCAGCATCTGCAGACTGTTAATTTGACTCTGGGTGTATTTGCAGGTACTTGGCACAAAGTGATCCTCCCTCAATCCATGCTCACCCCAGCTCTGTTCTTGCATAGGTTTATATAGTAATGACAAAGGCTTTATGTTCTAAAGCATGAAGCAAAATGCCATTGAAGGGATTTTCCCTGCATTGGTTCTGCAAGTACCTATTAACTGCCTCTGCACGATGTCACCAACCTACAAGGGACCTTAGGGGTGACTGGAACAGGGGGCCTTTCAATCACTTATTGCCTTTGGAGCTGAGAGCATTTAGCTGCTCTCCTAAATGCAATTTTGCTCACGTTCTCTTCAGTTGGCAAAAAGACTGGCAGAGGGGTCCCCTTACAGAAGGTAAAACCAGGTGTTAAACACATTTGCAGACCCAGCCAAGACCCTCTCTTATCCTCCCACACAATTTGACTTGCCAAATTCAATTCCTCTCACCAGAACTGCAAGCTGGATGCAGCATCCTCTTCAGAGCTTGGGTTCGGGATTTACCCCCCAGCTGCAAGCTGTCACACTGCACCAGGAAGGGCCCCTCTGCAGTCAGTGTGAGACACAATTAACCTACAGACTCCATAAACCTTTATGACCCCCGGGGAAAGCCTAATTCAGAGGTTTAGTCTACTACTTTTGCTGATGAAAAGAATGACTAACACCATTCAGATCAGGAATTTCTCCTTTCCCTGGCCACTGCTTCAGCAGGCATCCAGGATTTTCCTTCAGTCAGCTTACACCTCTGTACAGCCCCACCACCATCTCTGCTCACACTGCCAGGAGGCAAAGCCCTTCCCAAGCAAAACCAGCCCAGCCCAGAGCCAGGCTGCTAAGAGGTGACTGCAGAGAGATCAGTGTTTCAGCAAACAGCAAAAAAATAAGCCTATTCTTTTGTTAATATTGTTGACCCTGACAGGATGACTGGCTCATAGCTAGTCCCCTGAAAGCCCAGAAGGTGCATGTGGTGGCAC
The DNA here is from genome assembly GCA_013398955.1 of Callaeas wilsoni. Classification (NCBI taxonomy): domain Eukaryota; kingdom Metazoa; phylum Chordata; class Aves; order Passeriformes; family Callaeidae; genus Callaeas; species Callaeas wilsoni. The sequence goes on along the minus strand of VWPU01022128.1, from coordinate 12,280 downwards.
CAGGCCTGGGCTGGGCAACGCCCTTGTCAGGTGAGAAGCTTCAAACAGCTTCAGTGAATACCTGATGTTCTGGCCACAGCTCTTCATGGTACTTGGCACCACTCAGTGGACAGGTACCTCGGTGAAACACACAAGCATTTTCATTCCCAACCAGGTGATACATCCCTCCACATGCAGGCAGCTTAGTTTGATGCCAAAGGCACTGCTAGCAGGAGGTGTCTGAGTAGTAACATTCTGGCTTGAACATTTGGCTCTGTTCTCCAAGCTACAGACTTCCTTCCCAGTACTAACTGGGACCAAGCTTTACCACTGAAAGGGTCCAACACATATTTCCCATACAAGCTTGGCAGTACTCAAATCCTCAGGCCAGAGGAGGCTGCTCCAGCACACAGTAGCTGCAGCAGCAGAACCTCCCAGCTAAAACGGTTCTGATTTAAAAGATAAAAATACAAGTTCTTGACTGAAGCTATTTTGTTGATTAGACTATTGAGGTACTTCAGAGGCAATTACTGTTCATGGCACAGCTTTCAAGCAGCTCAGCTTCTGCAGGGCCAGCACAAGGACAGGCTGCTTGTTTCCTGACAAGGCAGCTCCTCTCCTGGTCACAGGCTGCAGCCTGCAACCTCTCTCACTGGCCCTTGGTGCAGGCTGCAGCTCCCTGACCTCTGGTGACAGAGCATGACACTGAGCCAGGTGTGATAAGGGTGAGCACAGCCCTGCATCTCTGCTCACCATGAATATGGCCCATGGCAGCAGCTGGGAATCACACTGCCACAGCCCAGGAGAATGGGAAAGTTGTGGCAGAGCTGACAGCATCACTTCAGCTTGCTGCCCAGTCACTTCAGGAACTTGCTTTCCCCGAGGGACCTCGCTGTCTTCCCAAAGGAGCAGCAACAGCTGGAAATCAGAGCCAGGGACTCATTACAGCAATGTAGTGAGGAAGTTTTATTTGGAAACATGGTAGAAGTTTGTAACCCAACACTGGGTGCACAACTGATGCCGGAGCATACGCAGTTACTATTGAAACACAGGAGTGTTTCGGACAATTGCTGTAATAAAACACAAAATTCTCATACTCCAATACCAGGACACTACAGCAATCTTTAGAATCAAAATTACATCCAAGGAATTCTCTGCACTTACAATTGACCCCACAGTGTAATCTACCTATATATAAGATTAATATATATAGCATGGGAAATTGAAAATCCTTGCTCCATAGATGTATGAACATGTCAAGTCTTTTATAAATAAACATCCAGTGAAGAGAAAAAATTACATTTCTAGTTCATATTTATACATAAAATACTAACAGCAATGGGTGGAAAATTGCACACGGGCCACCCCAAGCCATGCAGCAGGCTTGGAGCAGCCCATCCAAGTTAATATTGAAGTACACACAGGACAGACGAGTCACTAACATATATTGCGCATTTACAAGAGATCAACTACCAAATTGGGACAACTGTACACATTGGAGAAACCATTTTCATTCTGGAGCTTTTTTTTTTTTGTTAAACGTAGATTTGTTACATCTCTTTACATCATACCGCAACATTTACTTCGTGGAGAGGATAAGGGCAACAATGAGGCCATAGAGACCCAAGACTTCAGCGAAGATCAAAATGAGGATCATCCCCACAAATAACCTGGGCTGCTGTGCTGTGCCCCGGACACCTGCATCACCCACGATGCCGATGGCAAAGCCAGCAGCCAGACCGCTGAGACCCACGCTCAAGCCAGCACCCAGCTGAAGGAAGCTCCTGTGGGACAGAGATGGAAGAGTTTCAGTGGCAAGGAACAGGACATCTAGCCTTAGGCCCCTAAGTCATTCAACAAGCCCGATGTGTCTGAAAGCAGATGCTTACTGACACTCCCGACTCTGATACTTGAAAGAGGCAGCAGTGAAGGATCTTCACCCGATGCTCACGTGTGGCTCATACACCAAACTGAGTTACTGAGTTTATCTGGCCACCAGCTTGTCTGCAGCCACTTCAGCCAGCTGCAGGCTCAGCATGCTGTCAGAGCAGCACTTACTAGCACTTGCAGCAATGCCTGTCCCACAGTGCTATGCAGCCAGCTAGTAGCTGATCATCTCCAACCTTCAGCAACCTTATATACAGCCACAGCATATCCAGGTGTCTTGCACTGCAGGAGCCGGGCAGGAATGGTCTGGTTTTCCAAGCAAGAGAGCAGTCCTGAGGAGCAGTCCCTATCAGTGTCTGCCCACCTGGTAACTGCAAAGGACCATTTGTATCTGCTGTTTTAGGCCATGTCTTGTTAGGCCAAGCACACTGCTCATAGGCACAGCCTGTACAGCAACTTCAGCAGCACTGTTTTATTCCAAGAGGGCTCCATCACATCAGTTCCAGTTGCTCTCAGAAGCCAAGAGCAGATTAAGTTTCAGACTGTAGCTACTACAGAGGCCCAATGTATAGCTCAAGGCTTGATTTGCCAGCGCATAAAGCAAAAGCAATATTAATTATTCACTTGCATCTCCCAGGCAACAGCAGAGCTATTTAGACAGTATTGGAAACACCTATGCATCCAGGTCTAGAGTCTGGCATCATGACACAAGCTTTGCCTCCTATCCCACTGCTGCCTGTACACAGCTTCTTTCAAGCCACAGCACCACCACACAAGCAGTGGGATGCCCAGTTGACCTGTGACAGCCAGTACAGCCAACTGAGCAGGCAGCTTGGCTGAGGCATCTGGCAGGACAGCTGGAATCCAGCCCATGCTCCTAAGCCTAGCCCAGCAGCATTTAGCACTGCTGGCCCTTCCAGGGGCCTTGTGCCAAAACCACCCACACACAGAGCATCAAACAGTGACAGGACAGTCTGAAACAGAACTGCCAGACGCAGCAACTTACTTGAATAGCGTGATGTCAGGTGAGAGGGCATTGGCAATGAGCACTGCCACTACGAGGCCATAGATTGCTATAATACCTGCCATGACCACAGGGATGATGGACTTCATGATCAGCTCAGGCCTCATGACAGACATGGCTGCAATACCTGTGCCGCTCTTTGCTGTTCCATATGCAGCTCCCAAGGCTGGAAGAGAAAAAAATGCATTAGACACATCCTCAAATACCACTTCTCTCACTATGCTGCAGTTAGAACAGCTAAGTCAGCAGAAGGAAGGATTGTGCAAAACTAACAGTCACATGACAGCCAGGAATACTCCCCTAATGGAGGAGGATGTGACCTACCCAGAGTCCTATTCCAAAGACGAGTAAGAGGTGCTGTTCAAACACTACTGATAGCAGAACATCTTCCTAGGCCAGCTTCACAGCAGGGCACACCCCCAGCAGCCATCCATGCCCCTGCTTAGGGGCCAAAACCCAAAGTCCCAAGTGGAACTCCAGCATTTGTGCCTTCCCAGAGTCCACACTGCACGGCTCAACAAAGCACATCTGTCCCCCAGCAGAACACAGCTGAGAGCTGGGCAACCTGAAGTGAGTTCAGATGCATAGATCTCCTTCACAGGGCCTCTTCTCCCACAAAACCCATTTGCCTATGCTTTGGTCGTGGAGTTAAATGTGCCATTGCAGCTTCATCAGACACACTGTGATAGAAACAAACTCAAATATTACCGCTCCACGTCATTCCTCAGAGAAAGGTTCTGGCACATGGAGGGGGTGACCTCACCTGTGAAGGATTTGGGCCTGAACACTTGCCAATCCAACCACTGGAACCATAAAGAAGAGGTTAGCTTGTAGGTTATAGAGGACCACAACCACCTTACACCTAAAGTTTACTCATCATCTCTGTCAACATTTGAGCATGCAGAGACCTGCACAGGATCCAAAGCAGATGATGGGCTTATCACCTGTACCTGAGACCTGCTGGAAGAGTCCAAAGCACTACCCCAAAGTAACTTCTGCCTTGAAAACTTTGTATTAGTCTCACAGAAGCTTCATCAAATACTTCATTCTTTGATTCTGCAGTACTTGAAAAGACACCTTTCCTTCCAGTCTTACTGGGGAGAATTCTGGTAACTCCACAGCTTCCTACTGCACTGACCATCACCCAGAGATGACATGCAGGTCAATTGCCAGCCAGGAATAAGTCCCTGAAGCAGCAGAGATAGGCATATGGAAGGGTAGGCAGTCTCCTCTTCCAACACCATTGAGATTGTATTCAGGTCAGTCCTATCTGGCAAGAAAATGTTCTTGCATCTGTTCTAAAAGGCTGCTGGAGTATATTTAAGCCATGGGCATTTAAAGTCTTTGTACTATTCTCAGACTTAACAGTTGAGTTTGCTCCATCCACAGAAAACTAAGGTTTTTCCAAGGGACACCTGCTTGTTCCACAAAGATCTGTAATTGCCTTACACCAGTTTCCAATTGTGAGATTATGCACCCTGTCCCAAAGAGTTGCTGGGAAGTATTTGGAGGAGTTTGGATATATGCTTTCCTGCTTCTCGCTCAGCACTCCTGTAAAGCCTATCTTTGGAGCAGTCATCCTCCTAGCTTGGCACTAAAACTCCAGACCATTCACACAAGCAGCACTGCAGCACTAACACAAGGTTCATTCTCAGAAGGCAGTTCAGTTTTAGTTACAAAAACCTGAAGGGAAAGTCTCATTAACTACCAATTTGTTCTGTGCTAGCAAAGCTCCTGAACCTTGACTGGCATCAAGCAATATAAAGGGCTGTTTTGGGCAATTCAGAACTAGAACTCAACTCAGGAAGCTTGAGCCAGGAGCATGCTGTATCTGCAAATACAAGATGAACCTGGAAATTCACACATAGACTTAATCAGCCACTTCAGTGATGGCTCTGTTTAGGGTCTAGCCCTTAGGAAGTCTAGAAAGAAATCACTGACTTGAACTAGGAACTATTTTTGTTGGATGAAGTATTTTCTAAGGGCTGGGACTAAGCCTGAATCCTGGTTCCACTATCTACCCTGGGTATAGAATTTTGCAGAAACCACTCCTCCTGTCTGCAACCTTTTACAAACCTCTCCAAAAATGCAAAGGCTCATGAGGGAAGTTCACTATTTAAAGTTATATCAGTCATTACTTCCTCCAAGCGTGAAGCTACTCGAGGGTGTTGCAATTAATGCAGTGATGGATTAGAGAAGGTGATTTTGTAACCCCACTTACAGAAAGTCAGCTTGCTTAAGCTTTTGTGGAAGGGCAGAGCAGCATGAGGTTGTCAGTTCCCAGTTAAAACCCCAGAAGAGGCCAGATCTTATGCCTTGAACTTGTTTTAGACAGTTCGAAAGAAAGCCTATGTTTACCAGTCTTTACGTGACAGTCTTAGATGTCACTGAAGCTCTACTGAACGCGCACTGCTGGACAGTCACAGGGGCCACACTGAGCTTCAGAGCTTGGCACATCTGCTCCCAAGGAAGCCTTTACCACCACCCCAACCAAGAGATATCTCTAGCACCTTACAAGGCAACTTTACTGCCCTTCACTAGCCTGGCAAGTTGTCCTTGCATCTCTGACATTATCCCAGTATTACAGGCAAGGTGGCAAAGACAATACCTCCTTCCCACCATGACCCAGCCTCTAGTGGCACAGCCACTCAGTTTTGGGCTATGGACACTCTGGACAATGTTGCTGTGCACCTTCACGTCTACCTCACAGCAGCTCTGAACTGAAGCACATATGCTTCATACGCTACATTTAAATATCCCCGATTCACTGGAAGGACACGTTTTCCAAAATCTCGGTGAACAGTGTTTGAAGAGATCTCTGTGGCACACACTGGAAACGGGGCAAGAGTTGTACGTCTGCTTCACACCAGGACTCTGGGTGTTTGTGTCAGTTCATCCAGCTCACTCACCTCTAACACACAGACCAAGCAAGCTCCAACGCTACCTTTAAAGAGGTAGAGCTGTCGCAGAACTGTCAAAACATTTAGCTGGCAGGTAAATGCACTCTGCCTACCTAGTTCACCAGAGAAGGAATCCATGCTGGTCCCTAACCAGAAATAGTGCCATTTGGAAGATCAGTGGTGTTACAATACAGAGAAGTTGCAATGCACATCATTCAAGACCACCTACTCCCAGTAAGCCTGTTTCAAAGGTTAACTCCCTTGTGAAATACTTGATTTACTCCTTGAACTCACAACCCAGAGTTGATTTATGTACTGCTCCTGGGGGCAAAATGCCCTCCCCTCAGGGCTACGGATATGCTGCCTGGCACCTCACCATATCCGTTCCTTTAAAAGTCATGGCAGAGGGAGTGAGGCTGTGCAGCTCCAGGACCAAGTATAAACTAGACAGTCATGGAGCAGATAGACTGTAGTGTCAAAGACTGAAGACTGGTCGTAGTTTTGCCACTGCCACAGCTTTCCACAGGGCTCTGCCAGCATCTTGCTCTTCAGACCAAGGGCAGTCCCAGCATCAGAACCAACCTTTTCCAGCTGCAGCAGGTGACTGTGCTCAGTCCAGTCACACACCAAGAAGAGTAACCTTGCAGTTAAGTCAGATGCAAGTCACCCTCTCGATACAGAAAGAGGCTGTGAGGAGCCTTCCAGTCAGGAGATCCAGTAGCACAGATCCAGTTTCACCAGTTGATACATTCAGGCTCAGCCCAGGAACAGGCTCAGAACCAGCCACACACATTCCAGCAGCATTGGGTCCATTCAGGGCCAGGGATTCCTCCCATGTCCCACCATGGTGAAGCAGATTTCCACATTGCATGTGCGAGATTTCCAGAGCACTAACATGCGGAATTCCCCTGCATGAGAAGTGAGCTAATAACAAAAGTCAGACTTCCAATTAGGATACCACTGGTTACCATCACAGCTAGCGTGAAAGACCATTTGGGACAAGCACTTACATCTGGAGCCTTTTAAAACTAATCATTATCAAATGGGCTGCCCTCTGCAGTAGGCAGGCTTCCCTGGGAGCAGAGAGGCACCAATTCACCAACGTCTATTCATCCCTGAGCAGGTTGTTCTTAAAAGGCTGGAGATATGTTAAAGGTGACATCCAGGTCAAGTACAGTCCTTTCTTTGCCATGCCAGAAACCCGGGCACTTCCAAAGAAACAGGTTGCTTCCCACAGAGGCTGGCCCTGCCCCCTCCCACCCCACCACATTTAACAGCTCCACCTCAGGTTACAGTAATGGATACTCTTGGAAAAACCCTGGTGCTCTGCCCAGGTGCATCTGCACAGAACAGACAAGTCACATCAGGGGAACTGTACTGGAGCCTATGCAAATTCCCATCATACTGGCTGAAGCCTGGCTGTAGCCTGTTCCCCAATGAAAACCCCAGGGGTAAACAGCGAAGCTGCCCTACAGGAAACCATAGACTCTGAACCCTTCAGTGAGTCACCTGTTTCAGGATTAGGGACAGCTTTTTGTTCTTTCATAATGTAATGAAAGGGCATGGGTATATCCACCAAGCCTGGCACTGTCAGCCTACAGCATTATCAAAAATTCTCCAAGACTGGCAGGCCTTTTACTCTTGGGTCAGTACATCTGAGAACTTAAAAAACCACCAGCTCCTTGAGACATTGCTGTAATAGCAGCAGTCCAAGGAAAATAAAGGATCTGCCAGTCAACTGTCCAAGAGCTGCTTCAATGGCACTCTGGATTGTCTGACATAGCACAGAGAGCTCTTTGATTTTCTAAGTATGGTAAAGTACTTATACCATGGAGCACAGGCTTGTCCTTCTGCAAGGAGCAAAGTCCATTCAGCCACTTGTTACCTATCTTTATCATCAGAGAGGCTCCCTTCTGACACCTTAAAGATGACCCATTTCACAAACCAGGTGACCAGTGTATTCCAGGTACTGACTGGCAGAGTAGTGTGTTACACCACTTAGCCAGATCTCTTCCCAACTGGCAGGTCTCAGGGGAGCTCAGAGCACTCAGCAGCATCCACAGCTCCGCTGCCCCACTGCTGTGGCATGGGACAGCCCAGGTCCCCTGCCTGCATCCAGCAGACACTCCTGTGGCCAGAGCAGCCTGATCCAAAGCCTCGTGCTCACAGGATTCACAGTCTGAAGGAAGCAAGTGTGGCCAGTTATGCCTCACTGGTGAAGCACACTCTGCTGTAACCGACTGCTTCAAGGAGCACCCAACAGTCTGGTCAGGCTGGGATGTTGTTCACCTTGCAACCTCTGGGTGCAACCACTCAGGCTCCGGAGATGGAAGAGGCCAGTTCCAGGAAGGAAAAAAGGAAGCTGACCAAGAGGTCCTGAGGCAGCTCTTATCCATGTCCACTGCTGCTCCCAGTGTTCTCACCAGAGGAGAAGCACCTGCAGGCTGCGTAGTGACTCCAGGGTGACACAGGGATCCAGCAGGAAGCCACAGTACAAACTGCAGCATAACTGCTTAAGCCACGTTCTGCAGAGCCAATGGTTTATTCTGATGATCCATCTCATTTTCAGATGTTCCCAAGACTGCCACTTACTGAGAGGAAATAATGTCCTTCTTGAGATGACTTCCCTCATTCTCAAGCTGTGGAAATGTCACCTACCTCACTTCTGTTACAGCACTTAGGTCTTAGCCATCCACTGCTTTACCTGCTGTTAAGGATGAAGGCTTAAGCTAATCTCTACTGCAGGCAGTCTGGTAGAGCTCACATACCTGCCCACATCACAAGCACCCTCATTTGGAGCAGAAAATTAGCTTGAGCTGCACTCAGCCATCTCATTTTTACCTGCAAGCAGCTCTCCTGTTCTACCTCCCCACCTCTCAGACAGTATTTTGGGAAGCACAGGTGCCATTTGCCTTTGAGGATGCAAGTTGTTGATAGTCATGATGCCTTCCAGAATCAGACTGCGCAGGGCTGTCAGCTGCATCAAGCTACACGTTCTGAGCCAGCTATTTCACCATGGAGGTCCCTTAAAAGCCAACCAAGTGCTATAATATCTAAAGTCCTAGTTTAAAGTACTATTTCATTGGCTCTGCAGCAACAGTGAGAAGACACGGGACTAATTTAACACTGCTGGCTAAAGTTCTCTTCATGAGGAATCTTCCAGCTGCTTGGCAGTGCAGCAGGTACTGAAGGCACTGAATGCCCAGTTGGAACACAGGCCTAAGGACAGCTCCTCACACCATGGAGGGCACAGGAGGCACATTTGGGACAGCTTTGGACAGAGCACCAGCACACATGGAACAAGACAGCTCTGCCCAACACCACACTTGTCCATTCTGGTGTGCTCAAATTGCATGAAAAAGCTACAATAATTGAATCACTCAACAGCACATGACCCTGAGCCACCACATTTCACATATGGGAAATAAGGAACTGCAGCAATGAGAACAAGTTGTAATCTGCAAATAACCAACAGGCTCAAAGATGGCCAAGGTCACAGCAGCCTGCTCTTGTCTCTTGCTGACCAGAACGAGTTCTGCTATCTATTTACCATCAGCAAGTAATGCTCACATATCACATAGGAGTGCTCAAAGTCACTTGTTTTCACATCAAACTAGCCTAGACAGTACAGAACCTGAACATGTTTACTAGAAACAGGTCTTGGAACTACAAGCTCCGCAAGAATGTGATCTTTAGATACAGCATGACTCAGACATGATCACCGCACTAATTAACACTGATCCAGGACAATTTTAGAGTTTTACACTGCTTGTCCAGATTTAGCTCCTTACTTCAAAATCAGGGTGGTTTTTTTAACAATTAACATACAATTAACATCAGAACATGCAGTGGTGCCACATGCCCATTACAAAAGCTGCACAACACTGCAAGTTTTAGTTCATCCTATGTTGACACCTCTGCCATATTGCCCTAAAAATCCAAACTGCTTCACTGAATAGTCACAACTAAGAAGCAAGCAGTATCTATAGCCTGAACCCATCACTGGCCCTCGCAAAAGCACCTGCATGGCTCAGACCTGCTGGTATTACAACATCACTGAGGTCGGGAAAGACCTCTGAGCTCACTGAATCCAGGCCTACCCGACACAGATTCTGCATCAAGGACCTCTCACAAACTGGCTGCAACATGACAGACATCAAACCGTCATCAATAAAGCTTATGCACTGACTTTGCATTCCCCTACTCAAATCTCCCCCTTGCAATCCCACAGCACCATGCTGTCAATCCTGCAGGTTCTAGGAAAGGCTTCCCTGCTGGTTCAGACACGCCAGCACCACTCCAAATTCCTGTTAAAGCGCTGACTCAAGTCCGCATCCCTCACTGATGTTTCAGCTGAAGCACACTCACACATCACAAACCTGGTTCTAAAGCCACACAGCCATGTTCCTTTGCTTTCAAAATCAATTCTGCAAGAGGAATCCAGCAACTCCTTCTTTGGAAAGAAAGCTCAGTATTTAGGACCATTTCGCAGAACGCAGTGAACTGCTGACTATTTTTTCCCCAACAAGTAACTAGGTCTTAGTTTCTTCCTCCATTATCTTCATTAGCCAAGAAGCAGGCAGGTCAGCAGTTCCAACTCTGGCTTCTATGGCATTTCAACCATGGAGTTTTCAGGAAAATCCTTACCTGTCAAGCGTGAGTACAACGTCTGAAATCCAAGGCAGCAGGCCACCAATTGCCCTCAGCATGGACATCTGCATCCTGCCACCGGGTACAAACTAAGCAAGACTAAACACAGCCAAACAAGCTTTTGTTTCATCAAAAATTAAAGCCACAAACATGGCTGGTGTGGCCCCAGTCCATGGTGCCCATACCAGCACAGCTAGACAGCTTCCTCTCAAACACTACTTTTAATCCACTGTCCGCTTGGCTCTTTGCATGATTTCATCTCCCACACTCATCAATCAAGAGCAGCTTCCCCAAATCCATCCTGCAGACCCAGCCACCATCCCAGAGGCCATATTAACACGAGACACCAAGCACCTCAACAGTGCTACAACCAATTCAATACTAGAAGGTTTTGATTGCCTAACTGGGAGCCAAATGAGGTGGGAGATGAAGACCAGTCGGTATGTTCACATGTGTGGACACATGGGCTAAGCCTTCAGAAGGGAAAGTCAGATTGATTTCTAGTTGTTTTATTCCCAACTACTGTAATACCTGGATTTGGGAAAAAAACAGCTGAAGCCTTCCCCATGTTACATCCCAAAGGGAACAGCAGGTCTGCACCCATCGGGGACCAGCAAACGCTGTGCAGGAACAGCGGTCACCTTCTGCAGAAGGTTTAACAAGGCTCTGAGAGACAAGGCATTAAAGGACAGTCCTTCTGGTGAAGCCGCCATTTATGGTCCCTACATCTGTGTTCCTTCAGTGTGGAGAACGGTGCCGCAGGATGACCCAATTTACACTGCACTGAGCTCGCTGCCTGGCGACGCAGAGGGAGGGCCATAGAGCAGGGCTTCCCCCGTGCCCCGGCATTCCCGTTCCACGGGGCAGCTCAGAAGCCTGTCAATTGCCTGCAATGGCATTAACGTCTCTAAGGCGGGCCTGCCCGCCAAACGACCGCACATTTATGTTTAATCCCGTTAAAAACTGGTCTTGCGTTATCCGGGGAATGGTTTAAACACCAATCACGTCCGATTCACAGCGGAAGAAGCGCCCCCGCCGCGGAGGCCAGAGCAGGCAGAGCCCGGGGGACTCCGTGGGCAGCCGGCGCGGGGGGCACGACACCCCCCCGCCACCGCGTCCGCGGCGCACGGCGTCCCCGGGGAGACCGGAGGAAAAGGGGGGGTTGGACGGCCCGGGCGGCGCCGCCGCAGTCACGTGGCCCCGGGGGCTCCGCCGGCGGTGACGTCACCAGCACGGACCCTCCGCTGCCCCCGGGAGCCCGGATGGAGCGGGGGGAGGGGGAGAAGGGGGCGCCCCCGGGCCCTCAGAATTACAGCCCCCGCCGCCGATCGCGCCCCGTTTGGGCAGGGGAATGACAGGGAAAGAGGGGCCGCTTCCCCCACACTGTGATCCTCCTCCTCCCCACCCTCTCCCCGGGCCCCCGGTTGCCGGTCGCTGCTCACCGCTAAAGACCATGGCGGCCGAAGCACCCATCACGGCGAAGAAGGAGGCGTACTCGGGGCTGGAGCCGGAGGACATGGCTGTGCGGGCCGGGCCGGGCCGAGGCGCCGCTAGAGTGGGAGCGCGAGAGGGCGGGGGGAAGGCGGAAAGCTCCGCCGCGACGCCGGTGCTCGGCGGGCAGTGCTCGGCCACAAAATGGCGGAGGCGAGGCGGGAGCAGGCGGGGCGGAGGAAGCCGGGGCGGGGGCGCGGGGCGGGCGGCGGCAGGGCCCGAGGCGCGGAAGCTCCGTCCCGGCAGGAGTGGCGGCGGCGCGCGCGCTGCGCCCTAAATACGGCCTCCGCAGGACAAAATGGCGGCGGCCCGCCCGTCACGTGATCGCACCCACGGCCCCCGCCCGCCC
>VWPU01022127.1:0-12526 GCA_013398955.1 Callaeas wilsoni | reverse complement strand
CCGGCCTGGCCGCCCCCTCCCTGGGCCGGCCCTGCGCCCCCCGGTCCCACTGCCCTGCCCGGGCCGCCCTTCCCTGGCCCGGCCGCCCCTGCCTTCCCTGGCCCCCAGCTCTGCCCCGCCGCCCTGCAGCCGGGCTCCGGCGGCCCCTCGGGGCTGGGCAGCAGCAGCAGCTCCAGCGGCGCCGCCAGCGAGGGCGGGCACTCCAGCGACAGCGGTGAGGAGGTGAGACCCGACGGGACGGGGATGGGGCGGGCTGCCCTGCCCCGCTCCTGCCGTCCGCACACGGTGGGTTCCTGAGGCTTTCCTCCCCGTCCGGAGCTGCGGTTCGCCGCCCCGTCGGCAGGAGCTGCCCGGCTGCTCTCGCGGATCGCCGAGACCCCGCCGGTGCCACCTGTGCGGCCCCGCCGTCGGGTGCCCCTGGGAGAAGCCCTGACCCTGCGCTGGGGCTCGTCCCGCATGTGTCAGACTCTCCACTGGGGGAAAGCCTTGGGGAGGCTGCTTTGGGGTAAGAAAGGGGGTTTGGGGAACTCGGGAGAGCAGCTTCCCCTGCGCGGTGAGGCGAGGTCGTCCCGGTAGCGATGCCGAAGGCCGGCTCCGGCGGGATACTCAGAGCAGCGTAGCGCAGTTACCGAGGGCTCCTGGCCAGCCCCCTCAGTCCCCTTCGGTCGGCTGCGTCGCCGGTCACCGCCCTTGGAGCTCCAGGGGCACTGAAGTCTGCTGGGGCAGAGACAGCTCGGAGATGAGGGCGGGGGGAAGACGGGGGCAGCAGGGCTGGTTCCCGACACGGCTGTATTTGTGGTTTGCACTAGTTTTTAATATTTCTCGATGTTGACGTAACACAAGCCCACTCTGGGGACAGCAGCGGCAGCCGATGCCGGGGGCTGGTCCCCGACGGGGTTTTGGAGCATTTGCGCTGCCGTCAAGCGGGTCAGAGCTGCGGGAGGTCCCACGCCACGGTCGATGCGTGTGTGTCCTCTGGCCGCAACCGGCCGCGCTGCGTGGGGGAGTGGTTACGTTCCTAGCTGCGGGACGGTGATGCAGGACGGCGATGTGGGACGGCATCCCTCCCCCCTGGGAAGGATGCTCTGAGTTTTCCGGTGCCGATTTACGCCAGAAATTATAAGCCGTGACTTGGTGACAGGAAGAACGCCTGGAAAACCTGAAACTCCGCCGAAAACGTGGAAATTGGGTAAAAGGCTTCAAAATGCCCCCGCAGAGGCTGAAGGCTGCGCGGCAGGAAGGTGGGAAGCGCCTGAGTAGCCGCTGGCCAAAAGAGCCTGCTGGTGGCAAAGAGGTGCTTACATGCCACGCGGCTCACGGGTGGGCGCTTTTGTTCCTGTCTTCACGGGAGCCTTTTCCCTGGCCCGGACGCTGGCGGGAGAGCGGTTGGTGAGGGAGGGGCTGCTCATCATGGCCCGAGAGCCATGGGGAAGTGGCCCACGCCGCGGGAGAACTGAACGTCCCCGTGCGCACGTGTCGTGGGATGAGTGAGAATGGGGCGAATCTGGGGCTCAGCCAATGCGATCATCGGTGCTGCTCTGGCCAGACCAGGAGGGTGCGAGCTAGAGGACAAAGGGAACATTTCCAGGGCGTGTTGAGGCAGAGCGGGATCTCTTGGTGCCCTTGGCCGCCGCCGCGCCAGATTGGGTCGAGCTGAGCAGTGTGCGTGGGAGGGAGAGGTCCTGTGTGAGCCTGGTCGGTGTCAGTGCTGCCGAGGGCTCAGCCGAGCCCTTTTCTGCCGCTGTCCTTCAGGCACCCCGACAGACCCCTGGTCCCTGGCCGCGAGTCGTCCCCTCTCAGTGTCTTTCTGCCCTTGCCAGGATGCACCAACCTCAGGAGAGCTGGAGCAGTTTGCTAAGGACCTCAAACACAAGCGCATCATGCTGGGCTTCACCCAGGCTGACGTGGGGCTGGCGCTGGGCACACTCTACGGTGAGGGGTCGGGGGAGGGCCCTTGCGTTCCCCCACAACCGGTGGGGAGGGAGAGGCCAGGGAGGGAGAGGCCCAGGAGGGGTTTGGAATCACCTGGGCTAATGATTTCTGCTCCTTAACGACCCGCAAAGTAGGCATCAAGCACCAGCTCCGGGGCTCTTGGAGGGGTGTCCCCAGATCTGCGGTGAGCTGGAAGGTTCGAGCTCATAGGAAACTGGTTTAAAATGGATACAGTTGCTTACTGAGATGCGTTTCAGGGCTTTAAATCCCTGCTGAAGTAACGAGGGGAATGCCCTTCCTGGTCTCCCAGGAACAGGGAAAGCTTGGGGGTGGCGATCCTGGGGAGCTGCTGGCGAGGGAAGCTGTGTAATGCCCTGCCCGCCTTGCCCGCACAGGGAAGATGTTCAGCCAGACGACCATCTGCCGCTTCGAAGCACTCCAGCTCAGCTTCAAGAACATGTGCAAGCTCAAGCCACTGCTGCAGCGCTGGCTCAACGAGGCGGAGAACACGGACAACATGCAAGAGGTGCAGGGCTGAGGGCGCTGGGAGCCGGGTACCTGCAAGCCCTCAAGCCGCCGATTCTCCTCCCTCTCCCACGTGCTTTCCGGGAGAGAAGAGGGGAACAAAAGGCAGCTTGTGCCACAGCACCATCTTGCTGCATGGCTTGAGTCTGGCTTGAGGGCAAACCACTGGGTATCACCTTCTGCCAGGCTGGGGGAGGAAGCCAAATCCCCCTGCAGACACCTTGTGATTGTGGCAGCTCTCATTTTGGGGCAGCCAGGTCCTGCTGGAATCTCAGACTGCGGCTTGCAGCTCTCTGGGGAACCTGGGGGGATGCAGAAAGAAGCGTCCAGCCTTACTGCTTGGCAGTGCTGCGACACTGGGAATGGCCCTAGTCGCAGTGGAATGATGCTCAGTGGAGAGTCACAGGGACACAATCTGTGCCCTGAGCTCTGCAGCCAGCTACACGTGTCCCAAGCCTGGTGGAGACTCTTCCACCTGGTAACCAAGCATATTCCCTCTCTCATTCCCAGATGTGCAATGCAGAGCAAGTACTGGCCCAAGCCCGGAAGAGAAAACGCAGGACCAGCATTGAGACCAATGTGAAAGGGACACTGGAAAGCTTCTTCCGCAAGTGTGTGAAGCCCAGTCCCCAGGAGATCTCCCAGATCGCTGAGGACCTCAACTTGGATAAAGATGTAGGTTGGGAGGGTGGGGAGGACGGGTGCCCAAATGGCACCAGCTCCTGAGCACCTGCCAGTTTGATACTTTGGCTCAGAGCAAAAATGAAATACACATGGAGGGATGTAAATAACTGCCCTTTAGCTCTGCCAGACAGTTAGGATATATATGGCTCATCAATATGAAAAAGAAAAACGGACTTGGTTCCAGAGAAGACTTGTGTTCACAGATTAAATATTTTAAACTTAAGAGAGACAAAAATAGTTCCCGGACCCAACTACAGGCATCTGTGTTTGTGTATATGCACATAAATATATGAAAGTAATCCTGTAATACTACTTCATCTCCGAAGAAGCTGATTTTTGCCCCCAAGAACCCATATGGAAAGTTACAATGTTTTTCTTCTGAAGTGGAAATGCACCAGAAGAAAGACAAACCACAACCTAATAATACACAAGTTTGCATATTGTCTTCATCTGGCTATGCCACCAACCTTTGGAGAGGAACCTTTCTTTCAATTCATTATCTTCTTTCCTATTTAACATTTGCCATTTGTCATTTCTCGACTCTGGAAGCAGTGCGAAAATGGTCATGGCTGAAGTTTGTTGGAGCCCAGCCTAGCAAGGAGTTGTGGCAGGGAGGGGGCTGCACTGGCAGGTTGGGGTGCTGTGGAGATTCCACCAGCAGAAGGGTCTCCCTGTCACCCACACAGTGTGCCCGGGTCACACCCTCACCCTTCTCTGTCTCCCTTCCCACAGGTGGTCCGGGTATGGTTCTGCAACCGGCGTCAGAAAGGCAAACGGCTGCTGCTGCCCTACGGCAACGAGGCAGAGGGGATGATGTATGACATGAACCAGCCCCTGGTGCCCTCCGCCCTGCCCATGCCAGTGACATCGCAGGGCTACAGCCTGGCACCCTCCCCTCCTGTCTACATGCCGACCTTCCACAAAGCCGAGATGTTCCCACAAGCGCTGCAGCCTGGGCTCTCCATGAGTAACAGTGGCCACTGAACCAGGGGCTGTGGGGTTGCTGCAGGTGGGCTGGTGCTCTGGGGCAGCCCCCCTTTGCCCTGGGCTCGCACAGGCACAGCCCTGCTTCTGCTTGCTGGGCTGATGTGTGCGGCTTTTGGGGTGCAAGGGGCTGAGAGCCTGGCACAGGGATGGTGCCTGCTCTCTGCAGATGCTCCAAGCCCTTCCCAGTTATGTGAGCTTACTGGTCCCAGCAGCATTGGCCTCCCTCAGATCTCTCCTGGGGGCAGCTCTTCCTGCCCCACTGCACCCTCTGAACCCACGTGTGCTCAGGGCTCTTGAGCCTGTGCCTGGCACCAGCCCAGCCGGTCTCCTGCAAGACCCAGAGAAAAGTATTCTTTAGATTTTGGGAAGGGTGGGGGGGAGGGGGTGGGTTTGGTTTTTTTTAAAGGTTTTTGATTTTAGTTTTTAAAAAGCAAAAATTTTTGTAGTGATCTAGTTTCCCAGGTGTCTCCTTCCACCCTGTAATGTAGAGCGGGGCTGGGGTGCCGTGCCCAGGGCCAGTGGCCCTGCCCTGGTGGCTCTGCCCACCTTCCTGGGCAGCCAGGGTGAACCAAGGGCTGGGGCAAGGGGAGAAGGTGACACCCAACACCCCTCACCATCCCTCACCCTGTGGCACAAGAGAGCTTCACCCCTCTGTGGGGCAGGTGATGAGGCTTGTTTGGGTTGGGGGGTCCTCTCCAGTGCTTTGTGCCCAGCACCACCCCCAGTCCCCCAGGCCCTCCCCACTCTCCAGCCGCTGACCCCTGCCCCAGCTCGGCTGCCCAGAGACCATCTTCCCCTGGAGGGCCCAGCCAGGGGGCCTACACCACCCTGTCCATGCTGCTAGCACCCCATGCCTTCCAGCCTGCTGTAGTTAATGATGATTTTTGAATTTTTTGTTCTTAATCACATTCCCTCTGGCAGTGAAATAAATCTCAGAGTTCTTTGAGGCAAGAATGAGTTAACCCTTTCCTTGCCTCCCTTTCATCCCTGCTCCTGCAGCCCAGCAGTTGAGGTTTGGCTGCATGCAGGGGCACAGCAGGGCTGGAACAAGGCACCCTAAGAAGGTGGACATGTCCCCATCATGCCAGCAACACCCAGCTCCTGGCTGCCTCCATGAGTGGTGGCAGCTTGGCCCTGGAGTGGTATCAACTTGTCAGGGCTGTTGCCCCTCAAAGCAGAGGGGATCAAAAGTGAAGGGAGGGGATCATCTTCCACCCAGTCTGAGCTGCTGGTTTGCTGTAGCTACTTCTGGGAAGGTTGGAAGTAGTGTGAGCTTACTTGTAGGCTGCTCCAGCAGCTGCCAGGGACAGAGAAGGACTAAGGAGGAGATGGAGCAGGGCAGGCAGTGAAGAAGTCTGGAAAGCTGAGGCTGTCCTCATAGTATGCTGCTGAGGGGAGGGATGGATATTCCCATATGTGTGGTCCAGCTCAGGCAGTCTCTGGTGAGGTGATAACCCAGCCGTGCGGGTCCATTGGGCACTGGGAGCTGAGCTGGTGGGATCAGGGATGCCTGGGGGATAACCCTTCACTTTTTCCCCACCACTTTCCTCTCAGTTTGTTTGCCCCCATTCTCTTGAGGGCCCTTCCCCTGAGCAGAATGAAATCCCCAACCTAGCCTGTAGGGAAACTTCTGGAAAGCCCTGTTTTCAGCTTGATGGCTGGTAGCTGGGGCTTTGCTCTCTAGGGCTACCTGGAATAGGGGCACCGAAGGCACCTGCTCACAAGGCACCTCGGGACCCTGCAAAGGGCTGGGCTGGGCTAGATGCCAGCCTTGTGGGGCAGAGTTTGTCTGCATCCCTGCTTGCTCCCCAGAGCCCTGCGCTTGCCTGCCCACAGGGTAGGGGCACAGCTGTGTGTGGCATCCACTGGAAAACTGCCCCCTGTTGCTGCTGCCCAGTGCTGCCTGGCACTTGAGGGATGTGGGAGGCTGGCAGGGTCAGGAGCAGAAATCTGAGACAGATGTCATCTCCCAAAGGTTAGATTCTCTCCACATTTGCACTATCTGGCTTTCTGTTTGCAGCCATGCAAGAGCTGCAGCCCACCATGGGACCCCCACATCCCACTGGCACCCCCTGCCCATGAGTACCCAGCATCTGTCTGGGTACCAACAGCCCCTCCTGTTCCACTTCTGGTTGACCCAGAGAACAACAAAGCGGAAATCGGAAGCCACAGAAGTCAGAAGAGCACTGTGTGCCCGTCCAGCTGCCACCTCACCAGGGCTAGGCCAGTGCAGGGGTGTCCTCTCTGCCAACTCTCAGTCCTGCTGGGCACCCAGCAGCTTGCAGGGTGGCAGAGGTGGGGTTTGGTGACTTTAGGGCCACAGGGAAGAAAACTGGGAAGGCAACTTGTGACAAAAATAGTTTGTATCAAGGGAATTGATGGCACTGAGTAGAGGGGCAAAGAGCAAGGCACAGATGGAGAAGTCGTGTTTTACCCCTGGTCCTGTCACTCAACCCGGATATCACCACTCATTCCAGATGAGTGCTTCCTCTTGAGATGCCTGTGGTGCAGGGTGCCCGTGGTGCAGGGTTTCCCCAGTGCAATGCGTGCATGTGCAAGTTGCCCACGGGACTGGCTTTGCTTCGGGGTTGCACAAGCCTCCAGAGACTGTCAGCTCACTGGCTTCCTGTCACAGTAGGGAGGGAGTGACAAACCAGTGTCCCATTGCCTGCCCGGCAGCACTGAGATTGCTCTGAGAGCAACTGCTGTCCTGTGGTTCCTCACTGGCACAGTGACACCCATGGCTCGGGGGTGGGGGGCAGGAAATGGGTGCTGCCAGGAAGAGGGGGAGCAGACGCTGTCCTTCCTGGCCATGGGGCAATGGCCCCCCTCCCCATGGGGTGTCACCACGGGGCCTCTGCTGCCAGGACTTTGGCGCTCAGCAGAAGGTGCTGGGGGGGACATTGAGGATCATAGGGGAAGCGTGGGGAGCCCTGAGCCACCCACCACCCCCCTGCCCTGCCCACACCACATGCATAGCCTCACCAGCACAGTGCCACTTACTGCCAAAGCACCCTCTGGTCCTGCCAGCACCCTGGCAAGGTGTTAAGTGTTGGGTCGGGGTGATAGTCCTGTTTCACAAGAAATGAAGTCACGGGGAGTTGCTTGAAATTGCAGTGTGGCAACAGCTGGGTTGGGAGGAGAGTGGGGGCTCCTGCCCTTGCTCCACATCCTGTGTGCAGGTGGGTGTCTCACGCACCTCCCACCCTTGCCTGCATTCATCCCAAGGGTCCTGGCATGCACTAGGAGCTGAACCAGCTCTGCAGGTCAGGATAGAGGCAGCCATGAGGCAGGCGGGGGTAGACCGTGCAGATGGTGCAGATCCGCTCCCTCCAGTCAGTGTAGAGCTTCACACTGAACCTCCTCTGCCAGGCAAAGAACTGCTGGTAGCGGCTGGAGTTCATGGTCTTCAGGAAGGTGGCCAGCTCCTCCAGGGAGCCGAAGTCGTTGACATGGATGAAGGAGTCTGCAGGAACAAACTGCTCATAGTTGGCCCTGGGTGGCCCCAGCACCACGGGCACAGTGCCAGCCAGCAGTGAGTTCCTCCAGAGTTTCTCTGTGATGTAGTCCCGGTGGATGGAGTTCTCGAAGGCCAGGTAGAACTTGGACTTGGATATTGTTGGCAAGAGGCAGTCCTTGCAGAGGGGCTTGTTGTTTGCTTTCCCATATATACTCACATGGAGGTACCTGGAGAGGTTTTTGTAGACTTCAGCTCTTTTCTGAGTCCTATGGTAGTTGCTGATAACCCAGGACACCAAGTTGGTCTTTGCAGGGATGTTCACGGTGGCTGACTGGTTGGGTACAAGCTTGCCATAGGGGATGAAGATGTCTGAATCCTGTCTGTAGGTCATCACCCAGTTGAAGGTCTGGTTCCATGCTGCTAGAGCTCTAGTGTTGGAGGGGGACTCCAGGGAGACCCACACCCAGTTCTGCCCTGGCAGCTTCTCCTTGGGCAGTTTGTCCCGGCCACCCTGGAGCCTGGAGTGGGGGAACACCACCACATGGGCCTGGTGCAGGAGCTGCCGCTCCGTGGTGAGCTGGCAGCCTGGGATGCCGTAGAGCTCATGGCACACATCCCTGCTGACATTGGGGACCTGCTTGGAGGGCCATTCCCACACCAGGATCACAAGTGACGCCCTGTGTTTAGAGTCTTCTCCAGAGCCCTTGGAGGGGTTGAGGAAGAACCTCAAGTTCCAGAGGGTGGTTACAAACACCCCAGCAGTGACCAAGGCCTTCACACCAGGCCGGCCCCATGGTGACCGTCGCAGAGGCAATGCCCAGGGCATGCTGGTGGGTTGGCTGTCACCTGTGAGAGAGGAGAGGCCACTCTCAGTGGCTGAGCTATCAGCTCAGCTTGCCAGGGGCAAGGGGTGATGGGGAGGCCCTGTGGCCAGAGGGGCCAGAGAAAGGGCTTCTTCATGAAGCCTGGGCTTCAGCATCACCCCAGGACCCTCTGCTTCCCTGTTGCCACAGAGTCCCCCATACACCTGGTGGCCTTTGTTCATGCTCCTGCAGTCCCTGGTGACCTTTGGGAGAGCACAGATGCTGCTGGGAGGTGCAGAGCTGATGGGTAGTAGCCTCCTGTGCCACTCTGCCCCACCCTCCTGGTCCTGCTGCAGGCAGTCCTTGCTTGCTCTGTGCCTCAGTTTCCGCACCTGACACACAGCCACAGCCTCAGTCCCCACTTCTTGCTTTGCCCAGAATGGGTCAAACCTGATATGCAGCCAGCCTTGCTACTGCTGTGCATCAAAGGACAAGAGGGAACATCCCAGTCCCACCTGAATAGCCCCATGGTGAGGCCTTAGCTGCAAAATGGGGTGACTGACTCTGAAGTCCAAAACACTGACAAGGGCCGAGTTTGGGAGTGTCCTGTCCAAGAAATACCCACTCATCCCAGCATTCTCCTGTGACAAAGATAAGGCAATTCCCAGGCTCGAGGTGCCCTGTCCAGGTCAGGGTGCACTCCCCAGACCCTAAGGGCATCAGAAGCCCCGGCAGGCTGGGAGCTCATAGCCTCAGTGCCCCAGACACTCACATTTTATGTTTAGGATGTCACGGATGGCCAGTGCTCCACTGTGTGGGCACAGAGGGAAGGGAGGACAGGGAGAGCAGGGAGGACAGTGCAGCACTTATGGCTGCCACTGGTGAGGCTCAGCTTGCAGGCACATGGGCACCCCAGCTGCGGGATGCTCACCCTGCCAGGGTGCCCATCTGCCTGCCTCAGGCCTCCGTCAGCAGTGCTGTGGTTTAAACAGCAGCACTGCTGGGAGCAGAGCAGTGGCGGAGGTGGAGAGGGGGATGGTTGGCTGCACTGGGGACCAGCCACCAGCTTAAGCCCCCTCTGGAGAGCTGGTCCCACTGCAGGGCTCAAACCATTCAGCACCAAAGGTGGCTTCCCCTTTTGTGGAAACCTCTGGAAACATGTGGGCTGCCTGAGCCCTGCTGCCAGCTGGGCCTGAGCCAGTGCCTCCAGTATTTGAGGCTCCTGGAAAGCAGTGCCCTACTTTCCCACCCACCCCAGCACTGCAGCTTGGCTGCAAAAAAATCCCTTCCCTATCTTGGCCCACTCCATCTGTCCTGCTAAAATACATGAGCTAAGTTTAGGCTCCAGACAAATCTGGCATGGGAAGCAGAAAGGGCTGGGAAAGCTTTGCTGGTTCCCTGCACTGCAAATCAGTGCTGCCGGTCCCTGTCCCCAGCAGTGGGAATGTTGCTCCTATTTTGGGGATGTTGCCCCCATTTTGGAGATGCTCTAAAAGAGAAACCTCTGGTCTAGCAGTGGCAGGGACCACCCCATTTCTCAGCCTCTCTCCCCTTGGTAGTTAGTAATGTTGAACTCAGACTTACTGTGATGGAGGTGTGCGAGGTGCCAGGTGCGTCTGCCTGGGTGCTGCTGTGCTGGGCTGGGGCACTTGAGGGCTTCCTCTTTTTTTCAGTTTTGCCTTGTCCCGGCCCCAGAGCAGGTCCTTCCTGCCCCACGTGGCAGCTGGCACACCCCACTCCCAGGACTTCCCCTGCACTGCACTGGGGGTGGGTACCCTGTGACTGGCTGGGTGCCCCACAGTTGGGTGGGTACCTTCTGGCCAAATAGGCACCTTATGGTGGGTGCATGGCCCAGAGCAAGGCGGGTGCCCAGTGGCTGGGTAGGTGCCCTCAGGCTTGACGAGGTGCCACCCATCTGCCACCCGCAGCTTGGTTGCAAACAGGATACCAGCTCCTACTGACTCATCCTGAAACTATCAACTAACAGCCCCTAAGTGCCAGGGAGCCCTGAGCACTGTCCTGTCTGGGATGTTTCCTGCCAAAAGGGGAAGGAGGCACATGTGAGCATCAGCAGTGTGTGCACGGACAGCTGCCTCCTCTGCCTCTGCCCCAGCTCTGCCCTGCTCCCAGTCTGGCTCAGATGTGTCCTGTGCTGGCATTTTTGTTCAGGACCCAAGTCTCCATGAAAGCCCTGGCAGGCAAAATGAGATGGGGAAACTGAGGCAGAGGCAAGGAGGGGAGCATCGAGGTGTGCAGCACTGTCCTTGAAGATGGCAAGGGTATGCCCTATGCCTTGGCACACACAGAGCTGGGAACAGGGCTCCAAACTGCTCCGTGGGGGTTCTCAGGCTGCTCCAGTGCCCCTAGGATCTGCACCCTCACACCTGCTGGCTGCCAGCCTCTTAGGATCCCTGTTGGGCACAATGCCATGCCACCATGCCAGGGTGTAGCAGAGCTCTGCGGTTTCAGTGACACCCCAGAAGCCCTCAGAGGCCAACTGCAGCCCCAAGGGAGGGTGTTCCTTCTTCCGCAGCCATGTCTGTTTCCTGTCATCTTTTCTCACTCCTTTTCTGCGTTTCTTCCCCTGCATGATGAGAGCCCAGATACCACAGTCCATGGGCACCATTCCCAGCCTTGCCTGCCCTAGCCCTGCTGGATGTGGGCAGTAGTCCCTGCCTGGCTGGAGCATTAGCATCATCCTGCTGCTGTCCCATAGCTTGAGGGCCCAGGGCCACACAGGCTGGGGCCATTCCCCTCCCTGGAGGACAGCACTGGGGGCAGTATTTACATAGGGTATTCAGGATGGCTGGTAGAGCAGCAGGGAGCTTTTCCCTGGCACTTAATAGCTGTCATGTGCGGGTGCTGCCCCAGGGCACCCTGAGTGCAGGGACAATGCCCTGGGAGGACTTGCAGCCAGTGGATCCAAACACCCTGACCCTGTGGCCCAAGGGACATGGCTCTGAGCCAGGCAGGGAGCCAGGGCCAGTGCTGCCTGGATGGGCTGGGCAGAGATCAAGGCCAGGGGCCGGGCCATGAGACCATCGGGAATGCTGGACAGCACCAGCACAGAGCAGGGAGATGTGTGTGGGTACTGCCATCTGCAGATGACTTCACATAGAGAGAGGAGCTTGCCCACCCTAGAAGGAAGTCCCCTGAGAGGTGCTCAGGGCTCCATGTTCCCAAGTCTTCAGGACCCCTGGTCCATGGAGGAGATGGTCTTTGGAGCTTCTAGCCCATGGAGGGGTTGGGCCACTGGGTTCTTGGGTTTCAGGCCCTGGGTCCTTGGAGGAGATTTGCCACTGTGTCCCCAGGGCTGTGCTGCCCTGTGGTACACTGCTGGGTCTGTCCCTTGCCGGCTTCTCGGGGCTTCTGTGGCCATGCCAAACAGAAGAGCAGCTGTGACGCTCCCCAAGATCCACCCAGGGGCAGCAGGAGGGAAGGAGCAGGAGACCCAGGTCAAGGCTTTGACCCACACATGGGTCCCCCCACTATGCCTCTCCAAGCCGGGGACCCATTCTGCTGTAGGACAGGGCTTTTGAGGTGCTCCTTGTGTGGGCTGGAGGCAAACCACGCAGAATTCTTTGCCGGGAGCCTAGGGTGACTGCACCCCTCCTTCTCCAGGGACCTAGTAGAAGCTCCCCCCACTTCTGGGCAGCTCTGCTGCCCGTAGCCCTGCCCGTGCACCCAACAACCCTCCCGAGCCAGTCACCCTCCCCAGAGCATGGAGCTGGGCACACTCCACCTCCACATTGCCAGGCTTCCTTTGTCCTCCTGAACCTCAGCAGAGTGTTTTGCCCAGAAGTTTGGGGAATAATGCTGCTTTGTGTTGGACAAGGAGAGCTTCTGTTAGCCCCAGGCAGCTGCCAAAGGGCCTGCCCTGAGCACAGGCACCCTTGGCAGCACCACTGGGGCTGGGGCAGCCAGAGAGGGATTCATCGCTCTTGGCTACACTTGGCCCAGGAAGCAGCATGGAGAGTGAGATGGTTACAGAGAGCTGGAGGAAAGGAGAGGGAAGGGGGAGAGAAGGCTGCAGAGAGCAGGAAGGACAGGTGGGAAACTGAGAGAGCCAGAAGGACAGGAAAAGGGAGGGAAAGAAGGATGGGGGAATGGATGGAAGCAAGGACAGATGGAAGGA
>VWPU01022115.1:0-23511 GCA_013398955.1 Callaeas wilsoni | reverse complement strand
CGCGCCCCCTCCCCGCGAGCGCGCGGCGCGCGCACCTTGCCCAGCTGCCTCCGGAGCGCCTCCTCCGCCAGCGCCATGGCGGCGCCAGCCGCCTTCCCGGCGGCCCCCGCGCGGGCCGGCACCGCCCCTCAGGGAGGCGGGGTGCGCTCGTCCCGGGTCAGGAGGGAAAGGATCTGCGAGGGGGAGGGCACATAAACATTGGGATGCGCTACCGTGACCGGCTGGGTCCTGTTTCCACCCGCCATGGTGTTGCAAAACGTGGAATGTGTCGACGTTATTTTAAGCTAGGATCGTTTTTGACGTAAGATGGTTGTATACTTTCAAGCCTAATCAGCAGGAAAGGAGACCTAATCAGAGGAAGAGGCAGCAACCAGCGTCCAGTCAAGGACATCCGGGAATGAACACGTTTTAAGGATGCAGTAAATCAAGATATTGTTCATAGAATCACAAAATATGCTGAGTTGGAAGGGACCCACCAGGATCATGGAGTCCAGCTCCTGGCCCTGCACAGGACACCCCCAGAGTAACGCCGTGTCCTTGAGAGTTTTGTTCAAAGACTCCTTTAGCTCTGTCAGGCTTGGTGCTGTGACCGCTGCCTTGGGGAGCCTGCTCCAGTGCCCAAACACCCTCTGGGTGAAGAACCTTTTCCTGACAGCCAACCTAAACCTCCCCTGACAACTTCAGGACATTTCCTCAAGTCCTGAGAGATCAAGAGATCAGTGTCTGCTCCTCTGCTTCCCCTCATGAGGAAGATGTAGACTGCAATGAGGTTTCCTCTCAGTCTCCTCTTCCTTAGGCTGAACAAACCAAGCGACCTCATCCACTCCACGGCTTCCCCTCCAGACCCTTCACCATCCTTGTGACCATACACAGATATTATAGGGATGTGGGGATTTCTTCCCTCTGTGTTGATAGCGTCAAAACTGATTTGCAACTTTATGGAATTACAAGTGTGTAAATACAAACCTGATACGAATTTCTCTACCTACATTAACTCTTATTTTTTAAGCCTCCCTACCGCATAGCAGAGAGACCAGAAAACTGCGTTTTGGAAAGTGGGCCATGCAAGTCTGATGGCCAATTCAGTGGAAAGCACAGTAGGTACAGCAAGGTAAATGGGGACAAATGCCAGTTCTATCCCCCTAACTGACCAGAAAACTGACCAGAGAACAGAACAGACAAAGCATGATAGCAGCACGTTTTTACAAGGAGCAAGATCTTGACAAAGCTCATACAATTTTTTTCTCCCTCACTGGTACAAGGCCTGAAGCAGGCAGTAATTAAAAGCACAGGTTGTTGATACAGCCATAGCAGAAAATAATTAGGTTTAGAACAACCTTCATCAAGTTTCTCCATCATACTGGTGCTGATTCTGCTTCTGTGCTGAAATTGTTGTGTGTGATGTAATGAAGGATCTTACAGCTTCAATGTTCAGTTTGGAAAGTAGCACAAGATCAGTCCTTCAGGAATTGGCATTGCAGATTCCAGCAAGTGCTACACATCATTTGCCCAGCAAGCACACTACCTCTTCAGTTAAGCTGTTACAGAATGATCAGCATGAACATTTATCTAAACCTTTTAAGAGATAAATAATTTTGTTTCACAAAGGTCCTAGCATAGACTAATGTTTGAGAATAAAATATTCCTTTTAAATTTTTAATCTCAAGAATCTAAATATTTTATTTCTCATTATTTCATGGTAAAAACAACTGGGAAAGTCTGATAGATATTTACAGTTATTAGTAAGTTTGATGTTTGGAAACGTTTTTAAAATCTCTGTGTTCATACATAACCAACACAATCATAGCAACCAGGACAGTGACCACATCCCCACGGCAGTGACACACTGCTACTCGTAGTAGTGTTTCTGTTTAAGGCTTAGAAGTCACCCTCGACTAAACTTGCACCCAAACTACACATTCAAACTTCTTAGTACTCACTGTTCAAACTCATTTAAATTCCGAGCTGGGTCTGTGCCCTCTGACTCAAAATCTTCTCTAAACATCATTTGCAATGAATAACTCTGTATTACATCAACAGATTCTAATGTCAACTAATCTCTAGGTAATGAAATATCTTGCTAGCAGGCTAACACACAGCCTTGCTACCCCACATACCCTCTAGTAATTTCTCTGCCCCATCACTGGGAACACTCTTCCAAATGAAGCCATAGAATTTTGCATATATTCTTACCAAACAAGCTATAGAAATTCTCCCAAATTGGGATTTATCAAGCAATACATCCAGCTCTTATGTTATTACAAGTCTTCACTGCATAAAAGCTCACCCTGTGATTAAAAACCAGCATTTTGCCAGCAGTACAGATCTTCTTCCTGACCAAGGTATTTTGTTTGAGACTTGGTAGAAAAGTTAAGATGGTTAATGAAACAGAAAGACTGCAATTTCTCAGCTGCTAAGGGAGAGGGCAAAGGAAAATGACAGTCTTGGGGTGACATAGTGTGGCAGGACATATCCTCCCCCTCTCTACCACTGATAGTTGGTGCAGATATGGAAGAGATAACCCAGGGGCTGAAAGGCCCAGCAAGGGGTCATCTCTGGTGCCAAAAGGGCTCAAGCCCCAGCTAAGAATCAACATCTTAGTCTGGAGAGCAGATGTGGGAAGAGATAACAGAGATACTCTTGACTGAGAGACACTTTTTTACAAACTATACAAGACACACAAGTTATCACGGAGGCAGAAGCCTTCTACACACTCACCCTTGAGAGTGTGGGAGACTTTTCCGCGGAGTTTGGACACAGATTCCATGGTTACTTTCCTGGGAACTGAGGGAAAGGATCTCGATGTGTGCCCCACCAACAATTGGATGGCAAGATACATTGGATTCTAAGTTATATTATTTCTTCGCTAGCTGTAAAATTGATGGTACCTTTAACCTTGCGCTTTATATCCCTACTAGTAGCTTCTTTTTATTCTTATTCCTGTGTAGTATGTAGTTTAAGTATTATTTCTGTTAGTTTTTCGTCTATTGAATAAATAATTCATTCTATAATAGACTGAATCAGCCATTATTAAAGAACTTGCGAACAAAAGCGGGTCTTGAGGTGCTGGCCACCCCAATAAAGCTACTGCCTGCTGCCAGAGGCCTGGGCGAAAGGCAGAGACGTAGCTAAAATACTCACATCCTTTCGCAACACATAGATCTTGTCTTACAGCATACAGCTTTGGAATTTCATTCAGCTCTACACAAGAGGAAAATGACATCATTTCTACTGCCTTAAACTTCCATACTCTAAACACTAGTCTCATTATTCTGCTTGCCTGTGAACATCCTGTATCTATAGGGATGCTAGCATAGAGCAAAACAAAGGGAAAGGGTTCTCAACAACAGGAGACTACAATCCAGGAAGCACTGTAAAGGATTTTCCCCGGTGGAGAAAATCATGAAATAATATGAGTTGTCTAAATTAACTTAAGAGCAATGGAATGGAAATTACAAGTTCAACTTGTAAATATTAAATGCTATGGGAAAAATCTGCACGTCTAAAATATACTCAAGTGATCATCCCAGATACTAAAGACTGGGAAATAAACGCAGACCAACCACACCACCAGTGGCAGGAGCCAGCTTCCTAACAAAACCCTAACCACCTTCCGCTCTGGAAATATCATGACTAAAAGCATTATTTATCTCAGTGTTCCCCTTTGTTCTGAACAACCAGCAAGTCACCCATGTGTGTGATCTACACTAGAACCATTTTGTATGTCATAACAATTACTTTCAAAGCAGTGCCCAACCAAGGCTGGATTTAAGCCAGCAGCTATGGCTCATTGCCAACTGTAAAGACAGCAAAGAGACTTTCCACAAAATAGTTGTATTTTCTTGCCAGTTTCAGCATCTCACACAGCTTGTAAACAGGGCTCCCCATAGCCCTGGGCCACATCGCGCACCATGCGCTGCCATCGCCACGTTCCCTGTGTACACAGCTGGCAAACAGAAGCCTGGCTAATAAAGGGTTTGCTGGCTCCCTCCTTTTGGCTGGGGAAGAGGGTGGTAACAGCAGCACATCCCTCTGCCTGAACTCTGAACACTGACCTTGTGTGACCGGGTGCCTGTCTACAAATCATTTACAGTCACATTTGACACCACCGTAGAGGTCTCAGAAACCCCTCCTGCACATTCTGTAGAAATCAAGAACCAGATAAAGTGGATTGAGTCACACCAGTGCCCGTCCTGTCCAAAAATAACTGTAATCAGTGTTATTCATCAGCTGCAGAGCAGCAGCTCAATCCACAGGTGCTCTGCTCTACCACACACATTTCTTTGGTCAAATCTTGACATATTAGACATGTTGAAGGCCCACAAGGCATTCATGCAACACAAGAGCTGGAAGAAGGTGGTAAGGAGAATTATTGACTTATCATGATAGGGAGCTGAGGACAGACCCACAACAAACATCATGTATCCTTAGTTGCATCATGCAAGGAAGCTACTTACCGCTCCTGAAGAAATCCACCAGAGAGGTTTAATACATGGAGAAGTGCATGTAAGGTACTCAAGCAGCCTTTTGTACTCAGTGTGTGCACAGGTACGTGTTCAGTTACTCCCATGCACTACAAAACCTGGAACTCTACACTTGAGTGTTTTTCAAATCAGAATCAAGCCAATTCCTTCAACCAAAAAAACCAAAAAAAAACAGCTGAAGCTCTTGAGTCTTTAAATTGTTGATTGCCATCAACTTTCAGACACATAGTATGAGAGATGGCATCAGACATCTGCCTATTCCCAAGCAAGGAATGTTGAGAAAGTTACATCCAGGATACAAAAAAATTTATGAATTTGCCAGCGCAGGGAGAAGGATGTAAGCAAAACCCAAGACTCTCATGAAGAACCAAACAGAGGAACCCTCAAGGCAAATTAAGCACCAGGTGGTGTGGAAAAACAGAACTATCAGTTGTGGACAGAAAAGTCAGGACTAAACTGGTGACATGTTTGATTACTTCAGGAATGTCCTCTGTCCTTAATTTCATTCCACAGAGTATGGTAAGCAGGGTATGTCAAAGGCTTTTTAGATGCCCAGGCTCATGGAAAAATAAATGTTTCCACAGGCATTTCCAGGGGTAAAAAGAGGCTATCTATGGGATAAATAAATTGCAGTTCTGTCTTGGGGAACGGAAATGTTATTTCAAATAAACTGTAACCAAACGCTGTCCTCAAACAAGGGAAACCTCTAATTACTTTTTTTCCCCAATCTGAATAAAATAATTTTGCTTCCAGAAGTAGCTTTACTGGCTGGGTTAAGATAATGACTCAATGGAGAACCACCATCCATCTGAACAGAACATCTTTGCTTTGAAATAATGGCTGAGATTGACTGATCACAGCTATTAAGATACATTAAAAATCTCAAGGGAATTCCGTTCAAGGTAGTTCCAAAGAAGGTAAGGTTTCATGCCTTCAAAACAAGGTACTCATAGGACACATTAAATGCAGATTTGCAATATTTGGAAAAAAAAAAAATTTTAAGCACAAGAGTGTGCAAGCATTGCTGTTCCGAGGAAAGGCAGGTGGGCTCACTGATGTGTATCCATTCATCCATGTGGAAATGGGTCACAGCACCAGCTGATCAGAACAGCCATTTCCTTCCATCGAAGCAGAAAACCCTTCCAGAGGAGACAGCCATCAAGGTAGTTCAGACTCCTTAGATAGGAACAAGGAAACCCAAAAAGATGCTGCTTGTGAACACTTCAAAAGCAAAAGATTAAAGGCAATGGGCACACTTGGGTATATTATCATTCTAAAACACATGTTCCTCCAAGCACATACTACATCCCAGCCTAAACTGCAGGAGACACCAGGAACTTTCAGATCTTTCCTGAAGGCTTTAGTGACTCCATTAAATTTTTCATACCTTCTTGCTGGCTGCTTGAGAACTATTCTTGGAGAACATTCAGACTGACACTGCTGCATGTGACAGCTCAGAGGAAACAGCAAAAATTCTGATAAATCTCCCATAAAGTAAACCAATGAGAATAGCAGTAAAATGTTTAATGCCTGTAATTTATTGTATACATACTCTGCAAAACTGATACGCATTTGGTGTGTGCTAAAAGTATACACTTCCTTGACGGCACCAGAGAGCAGTTAAGCTATGTACGAGTTTTTAACCTGATTTGTCACATTGTGTAAAAAGACACTGTGCACACATGATATCCCCAAAGAAAA
The DNA here is from genome assembly GCA_013398955.1 of Callaeas wilsoni. NCBI lineage: Eukaryota > Metazoa > Chordata > Aves > Passeriformes > Callaeidae > Callaeas > Callaeas wilsoni. The sequence goes on along the minus strand of VWPU01022115.1, from coordinate 17,326 downwards.
AAATCATTGGCTAAAACTAGAAGCACCCTTATTTACACACTAACACTTGAATATTGTGTCACACCCACTCACCAAAATAAATAGAAGTACATTCATCACAATTTAAACACCAGTCTCTCCATATATTTATTTTCTTTCTGACATGTTTTGGTCTCCAGAAATATGCTATATCTAGAAATATGCATCAGCTACTAGAGTATGTTACAAAATGCAAAAAAAAAAAATAGAAAATTAGTTTTCCTGGACAATATTTTGGGCTTTACACAAAAATAAATCCAGATTTCCATAGAGATCTCATATACTTCTTGAAAGATTTTTATTTTAAAGCACAGCACAGAGTTGCACACTAAGGCTTCCTGTGATATGCAAAACCCTGGCCTCCAAAAGACATCGCTGTAAAGTGAAATACAGCTCAATTGTAAATACAAGACATTTTCAAAAAGTAGTCATCAATAGAAAGTGCCCTTCATTTGATTTAGCATTAGCAGTAAAGAAGTAGCTACCTTAATTGTGCAATCAAAGCCAGACCTGGAAGGGTTTTATGAAAAGTACATCATTTCACACTCTCAAGTTTAAGGATATAGAATCTGAGATAGCAGAAACCAACCTTTTTATCCTTCTACATTCATTATTTTTGACACAATTTAGTAAAAAGGCACATTGTCAAACAGTGAATTAAAAATCTAAAAACCAAACCAGAATTTCCTTAAATACAATTAAATCGTTAGTTGAATGTCTAATCCCGATAAACCAATGTGAGCATTCTTCCAGTTTTTCTTCACCTCAAATTCAGATGCACTTTGGACAAGTACTGAAATACTGTCAACAGACGAATACTATTAAATAACAGTAAACAGGTTTTTGGATACAAGGTCAGGAATTAAAAAAACGAGTTTAGTTCCTTCCTAGCTGACATACAAATATGCAACAAATATGCAAGCACATTAAAAGCCAAACATTTGTACAAAATAGGAAACCCATCAGCATCCCATGCCAATTATGAGAAAGTACTTCTTGACTGTAAAATTACAAATGTGTCCTTGAATAATTTTTCATATGAAATAGACAAAGTTTAAGCAATGATCACTTTGTGAAGAAAGTTATACAGTGTCTTAGGGAGGCTAGCAGAGTACATTCCAGTCACCATCTAAATGACAAAGTGCTTTACAGCTTAAGAAGTTTAACTGATCTTGCATGGTTAAATAATCAGAAAGGGGTGAAATAATCAGGTTTTACTTAACCTGTATTTGTCTGAAATGCAGATTTCTTTCCCAATTGAACCAATTTCAAATTAATATATTTCTTTTGCTTCATAAGAGACTTTTTTTCTCCCCAACCAGGCAGGAAGTTGCTCACAGATGATATAGCTGTCTAGGTTGATGGACCTCAAGTCTTTCTCCAGCTAAAAAAGAATTAAAGAGTACAAACCCAGAACTTGATCATGGTCCCAAAGTTCATTGTCCTGAATGGGTAGTTCTAGAAACCAGGAAATCTCCAACAGGAAATTTTAGATGGTCCCAATGCAGCAGAGAATACAACACACTTCTAGACAGTGAGGTTACACTATCTTGCATGGTCTCAAGTGCATACACTGAGAAACAGTTTTTGTTATTTAATAGATAAAGTTAAAACTACAGAGGAGCGACAATGGTATCTTCACCTGAACTCCATATTAGCTAATACTGAGTAATTTATAGAATCTATACCAGTAACTTACATCAGTGTTTTGGTGAGGCAGTGAAATGTTACACCATTGACAGAAAACATCTTAAAAGGCAACTCTGTTTTTTCTTACATTAAGAATCAGATGTCTAAACTTGAGCAGCTTCCATGACTGTTCCTCACAGGTTGCTATCTGAACTGCTTCCTAGAAGCAGCACTGTTAAGAATAGCCCCAATAAGAAAGGTTCCTTTGTTGTTTTTCCACAAGGTAATTTTTCCTTTTTTTCCCCCCCAACCAAACACCCAAAGCCCTTTTTGTACTTTTTAAAGTATTTCTAGCATTAAAATATAATGGCCTGAAGCAGCTGAAGGCAGATGCTACCAATGGAGTCCTGGAGCTTGAGGCAAAGCTGAGTAGTGACACTGGTGAGCTTTGAAGGGCAACTTGGGGAAATCCAAGTAGATGCAACACCAGATTTGAGCTTTGGGTCTCAGTGCAACTCCTGTAGACTTACATGAGCCCTGTGCTGATTGTAAACAAATTCAGTTACTGAAACAAACAGTCTTTAAGTGCATAGTTAGAAATAATGTGCAAATATGGGCATTAAGGTAAGTAACTGAACTAACTCTCCTGCTATAAGTATTATTTTAGGTTTTTGGCTTGCTGAAATCAATCACAAGTATTAACTAGTTAACATGATGTTAATACAGAAAACCTGCAAATGCATTCTAATATAACTTAATTCTGATGGTCTTTCTGAACAGTAAAACTTATTAGTAAATGACTGCTTCACATTTTAAATAATTTAACACATCGGATGTTTAATGCAAGAAAAAACACAATTTGTTAAAGCAGCAGAAGCTGTTAAACAAATCTGAAGATCTACAGGGCAGGAAAAGAATTCCCAAGCATATGCTTGAGCCCAAAAGCACAGGTTACATACAAACACTAGAAATTTCTGTTTTCAGGGTGTGTGTTTCTCATACTGAATTAGACTGGCACTGGAATTCCAGACACAGCACAAGCCAACAATCTTTTGGCCATATCCATAACTGCACAGTTTGCAAATGACATGCACTTTTCTGTTTAGAAATAAAGAGGTTCAAATTATTTTTATGTGTCCTCAAATCAAAAGATCTGCAGCACTTTATTGCCTTAAACACCCGTGGGCTGTGGCTGAATTCACACCCAAGCTGCTGCCGTACAGAAGATGACATTTTACCAGTTTGAGGCTCATGTTGGGAGACAGGGCAGGATATAGAGCAATCTCTAGTCTCAAGAAATATCAGGGAACAAGAATGCTATTCCTTTCTTTCAAGTGAATGCAAAATTGGTTTACTGGTACATGGCCCACACAGTTCCAAGTCAGTGCATAGCTAGTCAATATTTCTGCTGGCATCTTGAACTGGTTTAATCAATGGAAACATCTATTAATTTTATTCCATTTAATATGCATTAGTGCATTAATTTTTTCATAAAAAAACAACCCTGGCAAGTATTAAAAATAAATATCTTATTTAGGTCAAACTAAAGCCTTGCTTTTCAGTACTTTAATCCCTTTAAATATTCTTTTGCCCTCTAACAAGCAAATGGAAACTGAAGTAGAATAAGAGATGTATGGAGGCAGAGTGGAGCAGAAACATGAACAAAGTCAACACCATAGGTCAGTTAACGTGTCCTCAGCTTCTTAGACTGTCTCTTGCGTTTCAATTCTTCTTCTTCCCGTCTCAACTCTTCCAAGTCTTCCTGAACACCGAGTCTCAAGCTGCCAAACAAGATTAAATTCTTTACACTGCTACTCAGGACACTTGAAGTTTTACTTCTACACCCCCAAAAAGCAATGCTAAAAGTACTACAGCTGATTTGAAGAATAATTTCATATCAGATCTTCTTTAATTATAGAATGAGTACAGCTTTAAGAAATCAATATTTTTTTAATCATAAGATCAGAAATCAAATATTTCAAGGGAAAAAGCTAGTTAAAACTTGTGTTAAAAATCAAGATTGTATAAAAAAACTTAATAAATTCAGTACGCAAGGTCTTTTTTTCTCCCAAAATACAGCTACTGAAACACATCCATTGAAAAGGTAAAATTGAATTAACTCAAGTTATCTCCACTTCCTTTATGCTGCATGTGTAGTTAAAAGTGAATCAGGAATTCAGCTCTGCAAAACCTCACTGAAGATGTCAACAGAGTTTGGTTAACAGCAATATCACTTTAAAATTCCACTTATTTCTCCTAACTCCACTTAAAAGACTATAGCTTCCCATGGGCTGCAACTATTACTCAGGAGTCAGGAGGAACAAGGACACTGACTAGAACTTCGAAGATGCAAGTTTCTAATACTCAAGGCACCTTATGAATAACCATACAGAAATTTCAGTAGAACAAAAGAATTTGGTAACTCTGTGCATTCCAGTATTTTCATTTTCTATAAAAAAACCCTTACAGCTTCCACAAAGCTTGTCCCACCACTCATTTAAAGTCAAAGAAAATCAGCTTATGACACAAGAATTGTGCAGGCCCAAAGGCCAAAACCAAGATGAAAATATCATCTTCATAATTTAAATCAGTGACTATAAAAGCTTGGCAGCATACTTTTTATACGTCTATAGAAATACACGCACACACACTGTGTATGGATAAAAACAAATAAAATTTCCAGACCTCAAACTAGCAGAATATTGTAATTCTTGGGACAAATTAAAGGATTTGGAATTTCAACTGTAATGTAGAATTTTAAAAGGATATTTGGAAATGAATGAGTTTTGGTTTTTATTGGTTCTTAAGAAGCAAGATTTGTGATAGGTAAGAACATACATGACTTATTTAGTGTATTCACCATTGCTTGTATGAGTTTTATCTTTACTTAAGCTTTCTTATAAAAAGTTGCTTTTTATAGCAGAGGTAAATAAGCCTTACAGAGTGGATATTTGCTAGCTTAGCCCTATGACTTCAGCAACAAACAAACTTCCCAATTTGTATCCAAGTTTAAATCCATGCATACCTCCTAGCTTCTTCTTTCTGTTGCTCTCTCCAGCTGCTCTCCATATAACGTAAGGCATAATCACTTTCATCTTTGTACCTGAAAATTAAATATCAGTTTTTAACACATTAAAAAAAACAGCTAATGAATTCATATCCCTTCTTAGGAAGAATAATTACTTGTTCTATTGCTTGTTCTGCAGTATCTTAAAACTGTCACTTTTCTTACCTTTTCCGGTCATAGCCAAATATTTCCCGAATATGTTTTGATATTTCTTCTTGAGGTTCTCCTTCATCTTCAATGAAGTCATCCATTTCAGAGTCATATTCATCGTCATCATCATCATCTATTTGTCTCTTGTAACTAATAGGTGGTCTTCCAAGACCTAAATGACCTAAGGAGAGAATAAAATCACTAACTAATAACATGAACATGATTTTGAAGTACTTCTCCTTGCTATTCCTTGGGCATAGCCATTTTCTTGGCTCCAAGGTGGAAAACTTCTCAAGTTAGCCAGCACTTCTCAGAAATTCAGCAAGAGGAAATACTTCCTCTGAGTTGTGCTAGAGGAGATTAACTATCAGTATCAGCAATGGCATCCTGAGGAAACCACTCAACAGATACCTGTTCTTTGTCAAAGGGCTTTCCAGGCACTTATTCACGACACTCCACACTGCTTGCTCGTGATCAGAAATAAATTTTTAGAACTGCTTGTCACTGATAAGATGAATTTGCCAAAACACTGAAATGTAAAACCTGTAAGTGATTTTTCATCTAGCCCTTCAAGCATCTGTTATTTAAGACACTACAAAGTTTTACAGACCAACTATCAAGCAATGCTGGAAGCAACTCCTTCAATTATTTTCCTTCTAACAGCATTCATATACCAGTATCCATCACAGGCTGCTTAGTTTTCTTTCATGTGATACTTCACACCCACCTGTATTTCGAATATTATAAGCATAGGTAAAAAGAAATAAAATAATTTAAAAGTTGCTATATTTAATTTTGATTCAATTATTAAACTGTTCTTATCTGAGTTTCACTTGGGTTTTTTTCCAATTCTTCTCCCCATTGGGGGATAGGGTAAGCGAGCAGCTGCATGGTACTTAGTTGCCAGTTGGAGTTAAATCACAACAGTGAAAAAATACTTTGTTCTCTAAATGCATACCTTGTGGATGAAGAATGGGTCTATGCCCTGGAAAAGGTCTCATTCCATTCATCTGTCCATTGCTAGGTCTCGTGACAAGGTTTTTAGAAGAAATGGTTTCTGACACGACAGTACACTTGGGTTTTGCAGCTGTGCCCGGGCCGCTGCCTGGTCGCGCAGGTCCTGTGCTTGTGCTGATGCCTGGCCTCCCTGGTCCGGTGCCCAAACTGCTGCCTGGTCGCTTGGCTCCTGTGCTTGGACTGATTCCTGGCCTTCCTGGTCCTGTTCCCAAGCTGCTGCCTGGTCGCCCTGGTCCTATGTTTGTGCTGCTGCCTGGCCTTCCCGGTCCAGTGCCCAAGCTGCCGCCCGGTCGCTTAAGTCCCACGCCAGAGCTGCTGCCCGGTCGCCCAGGTCCTGTGCTTGAGCCGCCCGTCGGCCTTCCCGGTCCCACGCCTGAGCCACCTCCTGGTCGCCCAGGTCCTGTGCTTGAGCTGCTGCCTGGCCTCCCAGGTCCTGTGGCTGAGCTGCTGCCCAGTCGCCCAGGTCCTGAGCTTAAACTGCTTCCCGGCCTTCCAGGTCCCACACCAGAACTGCTGCTTGATCGCCCCGGTCCTGCACTTGAACCGCCCCCGGGATGTCCAGGTCCTCCTTTTCCTAAGCTGCTGCCTGATCGTTTTGCATTGGAGTTGATTCCATGTTGAAGGGCTGCAGGTTTTCCTGGTTTTGCATGGGCAGACTTTTTCAGGCTGGATTCTTCAGCAGATGGCAGCCTTTGAGCCCCATTGGCCATGGGTTTTGAGGGTGGCATATGAGAGCTTGAGCCAGACTTTCTAATACCATTGACGGGTAATTTACTATGACTGCTACCAGTAGAGCTTTTTAAGGAACCATTTTGTGAGTTTTTTTCTATTTGATCAAGTCTGGAAGAAGATGATGACCGTGGGTGTTTTTCAGTCAATGCTGGTGCTTTGGATTTCTTATCAATACCACCCATAGAAAGCGACAGACTGCTTTTAGATGTGGAATGTTTATCTACTGAGCTTTTATTAAGTTTTGCATTTACAGATGCTTTTTGAGAAGGCAGTTTTTTTGAAGAACTGGATATCCCTGTAGGCTTAATTTCCTTCTCACTTTTCTTATGCATTTCTACTTTTTTGTTTTTGCGTCCCAAAAACTCCCTCTCTCTCAATTCTTCTGCTGTTCTGGGCCTCTCTTCTACCTTTTTCACTGGTTTTATTTCCACCGGTTCATATTGTTTCTTTTCAGCAAGCCTCAAGAGCTCTGCAAAGTTCAGAGGCGCTGGTGCACTTTTGGGAGGTGCCTTTGGTTTCACTGCAGCTTTGGATGGTTTCTCTTCATATTCTTCTTGCTCCTGCTCAGATTCTGTCTGACTGTATTCAAGTTGCTCAGCTTCATCTTCTGTTGCATACTCAGCCTCTGGGGCCTGAGCAACATTCTCACAAGTCCTCCTCTTTTTAGGCTTCTCTTCAGCAGGAACGCCATTATAGCCATAAAAATTATCCTTTGTTCGTGAGGCCATAGCTCTTGCCTTTCTGTCATGTTTCAGTTCAATACGCCTCGCCAAGAGCTGCTCTTTCTTCCTTCTTTCTTCCAGTGCTGCAAGAAAACCAGGAGAAAGTTATGCAAGAGCACTACTTTTTATTTCAGTATTTTCCAAACTAACAAACCGCTTAGGACAGTAACTTAAGGATATCTGGCTAATAGCTATCCAAAAGAGACGAGAAAGTGACCACATGTCTGCCAACAGGGCCGGCTAACCCACCTGTATCAGCTGCTCCAACAAAGGCAAGCAATTAAGTCAAATGCTGCTGTAACAAAACCCACTAAGGCTTTTTGAGGGAAGCAGCTTTCCAGGATGCCATGAAAAATATGGAGAATCATTGTATGAGAAGGTACAAAACTTATGGGCTCTCTGTGTAGGGGAGGGAGTTCTGAGACTCTTGAGACCATACAGAACTTACTATCAAATGCTTAAGGGAAGTTGAGGAAGGGGAGGGAATAAGAGTATTGGGGGGATAAGAACTAGAAAATAGTCTAAGTGTGTGTGTGTAGAGCGATATAGGGGAGATGCAGAAGCAGCTGAACACAGATAAGCAAGCAGCTGGTCATTACACAAGCCTGATAGGGCACAGGGCTCTATCTCCAGTATGTCCTATATCCTCACTGTTCTGGCTTAGCTGTTTCCTACATAAGTATGCTCTCTATCTGGTGTCTGTGATCTGCTGACAAGAGTCAGGCTGAACTAGCTGGTGAATGAGACATCTAAATGCCAAATATGGGACAAACCAAGGAGTGGGGGCTGAATACCAGAAAGATTCAGAAAAAGTAAAAATTCCTAGAAAATTGATTGAGCTACTTGTACTTTGGGTGCTTATAAAGGTACCATTCCTTGTCTGTATTATTCTACTGTCAAGGGCTGTGACAGCACAGAGTGTGCCAGCACGCCCCATGTGGAATTCATGCTTAGTCTTGCTTCTGGCTGGACCTGGCAGTAGGGATAAGGAACTCATGACTGGCCCAGGAGAGGAGGAATAACCTGGGCCATCCAGTCTATCAAGATTTGGTTACCTTTAACAAAACATTAACATCAGAAGCAATGCAGTACTAGTTTATTCCATAGACTATTTAAAGGAAATATAAAAGTGGAAAAATTGTGTCTCAGAGACTCTTTAAAATTCAGACTGTATTGATACACTAGATTTTGGCACAACAACAGCAACTCTTTCCATTTTTCACATGGATGAAGCTTTTCAAAGTTAAGCTAACACAAGTTGAGACAGTTTTGTGCTCTTTGCCTTAACTGCTTTCTCAATCTCCAACCATAAATGCTAATGTAGCTGATTAATGTTTAACTCCTTAAGAAAGCAAGTAAACATCCCCAGTCCTTAGTTAGTTCTGGCTTTTCCTCAGCACCACTTCTGTGCATAAATTCCAGAAACATGTGCAGCTGTATTTGCAAGAACTTTGAATAAGGTGGCAAATACCAAAGAATCAATGAAAGTCTCCCATAGGAAGTATTTTGTCCTTTTACCTTTTTTTCTCTTTTCTTCTTCTTGCCGTCTGAGAAATGCTTGCACTGCTGCAGACTCTACACCCTTGACTTTGGGAACTTTTTTGGGAGGACCAACGGCCAAACTGTACCTTTTCTGCAAAGAAAAAAGAAGTATGTCAAAAGAGCTAAGAAAGGTAAAAATCAGTCTTTAAAACTGAGGAGCTGCGTAACAGTCCTGTACTTGACTTAAGCACAGAGAAGGTACAGAGCAAACAATGAATTCCCACTGAAGCTGAAGGTTGTGCCGGGTACATGTGACTCACAGCTGTACTTTCAGGCTGACTAAGGAGCAACCAGCCCCAGGTCCTTGGGAGAAACTTGCAAGCTAGAAAGTGCCTGGTCCAAGGGAGTAGAGGTGTCTTGAAAAAGATTTTGAAAGGTGCTTTTATAACCATCAGAAGAGCAAGATAACCAAAGTCCAGAACAAGACATCAGCACTAAGATAAGGACATCTATCTTGTGTATACCATTGGCCAGCAGCCAACTATTTCGCCCTATAAATATTGCCATCAGGATGGGCCTGATTGGAGCTCTGCCTGAACTGCAGCTGAACTGGATGCCAGGTGACCCCCTTGAGCAGGGATGCCTCTCAGGGTTAGAAATGCCTTACCTGAAACTAAGAGATCCTTCCTTACCCAAGGTGGAAAGATTCCTTAATCAGGACAGATCCTCAGTAGGTGACAGAGGATGTTGCATTAGTGTTATAAAACATTACTAATCCAGCCACTCCATATTATTATAAACACTCTATGGATAATCCCATTAGACATATACCATTGACCAAGCCTGAGACTAAGAATGGATCCAGCCACTCCTAGACTCCAAATCGAGTTTAGAAAGCAAGGAGTCCACTCAGAACCTTGTGACTCAACAGGACTGTGCTCCTTGCTCTCTGCATTGCCAGTCCCTGGGAATCACCCTAAATGAACTCAGAAATGAATGAATTTGAACTCAACCTTTTGTGTATGTTTCTTCCATTAATTAATTAATAAGATGAACCTTGCATGTAACTTATTAAATCTCAAACCACTGTTGAATTTGTTAAATTCCAGTGCATTGTCAAATCATTATTTTACCTCAAAATACATTGTTGCCTGTCTTTTGAGTGAGATACATTCCACTCATCCACAACAGGGGCTCACTCAGCTTTGGGATGGAATGAACAGGAAACCAGAATACAGGTAGGGAAACAAAATGAGTGAAATGCACTGGACTAATAAGGAATGCAATGGCTGCATTAATAATGGAATAAAAGTTTTTCAGTTCAGCCTTAGTCTTTGACCAAGAGGAATCAAAAGCAAACTACAGCCCAAGCTGCCAGAGTCAATTCACTTCCAGACTGCAGGTTTACAGCTCCATTTTCAGCTTGCTTGTAGACACTAATTTCAGTTTCATGTTACCTAATTCAGCAAAAATGAATAAATCAACTCAAAAAACTGAATTACTCCAAAAGTTGGAATGGACTTCACTAGCAAAATTAATAGGTTGATGTAAAACCAACAATACTGATTTTAGTTCCTGCTGGCAGTGATCTTAAACACAATACTGTTGTACATCAAGGAGTTAGTGATCCACACACCAGTTGCCCTGAAACAGTACAGGCCTGCACTCTACTTATCACCTGAGATCAGTGTGACCTCAGCACTAACTGTGACAGAATACACAGCCCCCACCTGGCACCTGGCAATTACAGCACCTGCACATGGTGTAATTTGCCCGGAGAAGCGAAGGCTCCAGGGAGATCTTGTTGCACCCTTTCAGTACTGAAAGGGAGCTCATAACAAAGATGGAGACAATTCTTAGCAGAGACAGCAGCAATAGGACAGGGGATATTGGTTTTAAACTAAAAGAGGGTAGATTTGGACTAGAAGTTGTTTGATGGGAGTGGTGAAACACTGGCACGAATTGTCAGGAGAGGCTGTAAACTCCCCATCCCTGGAAACACTCAAGGTCAGGTTGGACAGGGCTCTGGGTGACCTGATCTGTTTGAAGATGTCACTGCTCATTGCAGGGGACTTGGACTAGATCACCTTAATGGTTCCTATTCAGTGATTCTGTATCTCATTATATACTGAAGTGAAGCTGCATGTTTTCATGTTACATCTTTTTCCTTGGCAGAAGAAATGATAAATTGAGCTATTAACTTCCCAGGACATCCTGCAAAAGCTCTAAAGACTACAACTGATTACATGTACCACAGACAGGATTTGCACAGCTTGCCATGCCTAGAGGTCTGACCAGTGCTGTTCAAACTGAAGTTCTAACAACTGAACAAATGTAAAGTTATCTGTGCTATCCCCTTTTTTGCTTCTCTTATATCCAACAAATGTTACTTAAAATCAATGTTAAGTGCCCAAGTGCCTCTTATTGGGCTCTGTAACAACCACTTGCACTAATGTGCTACACCTGTTCAGACATTGCCTTTCACAAATGTACCAGATTGTGCGTAAAATGGAAAAAAAGAGAAACTTGTTTGAACTTCTTCCCACAAACAAAATACAGAAGAAAAAACAAAGCAAGGAGAAAGAGACAGCTGCAAAGATAAATACAATAGAAGGCAGTTAAACTCAGAAGCAGATGGAAAGCAGAATATATTTAGGAACAAAAGAAACCCAAACCCAAAACTGTGATTTGAGAGGGTGAGGTTTTTGTTTATTTCAGAAGTAAGCCAACAGATTAAAATGTAAACCAAGATCCCACATGAGGCATTAAGATTCTCACCAAATGAAAGAGAAGTGAAAAACAGACCAGAATAAAAAAAGTATCACTAAAGAGCCACACATGTCAGCATTTCTATAAATATCTTCCTATCCTCATAAAGCCTTATGAAACTTAACTAAAATACATTGCACATTAAAACCTGCCATGTCACCTCATCACATTAAAGACCTACTACAGCCAAGCTCATTTACGGAGCTTCACCTCTCTGCAAGGATGTTTACCACAATCTGAGAACCAATTTTCTTGTTTGCACCAAAAGCATTCCAGGACTTGACTGCTCAGGAAGCCTGAACTGTGACGCAGCATTGCCTCTCAGTTTTTGCACAAATGTGGCCCATGGCTCTGTGTCCCAAAAAAAAAAAATCTAGTTTACTCCATTTGAACTGGAATAGACAGAGGGGGAAAGCAATCCACACATTATCAGTCAAGATCCTGTCAGAAACAGGCTGAAGCAAATTAGTACTTTAGAAATTATTTGCAGTCCTTTGTAGTATACTCATCTTAGTATAATGATGTCTATGTAAATTATCTTACAAAGTTAAACACGTCATGTTTTGCCATTGGTAACCTAATTCTGCAAAACTTCATTTAATTATACCATTTCAACTGTATCCTCAGTTTCAAAAATTCTGTTTTAAAAACTGTGTAGGACTCAAGCATCTTTTCCAGCCTAAATGATTTTGTGCCTAAGGAGCACCTTTGAAAACTGCTAAACAGCAGGGACAAATGTAGATTGATCTGTTCTGTTAGGAAACCTTATAAAGAATTAAAGTGATGGGGAAGCAGTTTTCAGGCTTTGTTTTGCTGCACTGTGACCAACAGCCCTATCCAGGAGCAGGTTGGTAAAGCAGCTTGACAGACAAGCTCTTTTCTGACTGCCACTAACAAGACAAATCATGCAAAATTTAAACTAAGTCTTCCTATCAGTAGCATTTCTTAATATTGACTAACAACTGAAAACACAGCAAAGCAATTCATAACTGAATACCCATTTTCTCTGATACAAGTCTTGTTCACCTTCTTTCAGTAATAGCATAAAATAACCTGCTGAAGTGTAGCCTTTTTAAAAGCACTGAACCATACACATGTTCCACGAACACTAATGAAGTGTTTCATATACAGTGCAAATGAATATGCATCACACTGCAGGTAAACCAGGCAAAATAAGCCAGCACATATCACTATACCATCCAAACAGCAGCTGCACTATTCTGGCTTTTAATAACTATTGTTAAGTTGGTTAAATCAACAGGTGAATGTAAATGTATAGCCTTTAGGAAAGAGCAGGTCAAGCTGTTCCCAGAACACTGCACTATTCGAGTTGTAAACGGCCACTGTTTGCTCTGAAGTCACTGACTTCCTTCAAAATGTGGCACATGATCCTGATAGAGTTGTAGCTACTTGGATGTCAGCATTCAAGTACCAAATCTTGGACTGTAAAACAGAATTTATAAAATAATTGTAAACTTTTTGGCACCCAAATAAAGCCCCAAGGGGCCTAGACCAAACACCAGCGCCAGACAGAAGTAACAGTAGTAGTATTGCCTTTAACAAGGGTCAATATTTACACAAGTGGCAATGCCAGATCAATGCAAGCGATAATTCTGCCAAACCCAATTCTCAAGCAGAGCACCTGTGCAGCTCAGTTATTGCAATGGGCTTGCACACGCAGTACAGAGACAATTCCGCTTGCATTACCCACTACAGACAACTTGCAGGGGCTCTCACAGGTTGGGGAGATTCTTTTATTTGCTTGCTTTTCACTAGCATGTTACAACGCTTTGCCTGTTCTTCCTCATCATTTGCCAAGACATGTAACCTTCTCTGATGAGAAGTCCCTGTTTCCCCCTAAATATTCTTCAGGGTATAACTTTCTGGGAACATGGGGAATGGTTCATCCACCAGGTACATCCCTGTTCGTGTCACTCCTCTCGCAATGCCAGCTCCTCAGAAAGCAGCTTTCCACATTGTAAGTGGCCATTTGTGTTGACTGCCCAGGGGCCTCTCATGTTCATCCTGAACTGGTATTTCCAAAGCTTCTGCTACAGATTCACCACGGCATTCCCAGCAGCTGACTCTGCAGTGAGACTGTCTTAGAATATACGCAGGATGATTTCTCAACTGCTGCTTTCAATTTCTGGTTGTGACAAAGTAAATAGTAGGTAACAAGCATGTTTAAATTTGCTTCACTTCAGGTCCTAACAACTCCTACCAAGAGAAAGATAAAATGCTCAGCCTATCAGCTCACACTGTTCTCCTCTCCCAAAACCAATTCAACAGGTTCATACATTTTATTCCTAAAAAAGCAAAAATTATTTTCTTCCAATTTTGCAACTGCTGCCACAACACCCAAGCAGAACCCTTAGCTAGAAAAACTGCAGAGATTTCTTCTTTTAAAAATTGCGTCACACAGGAAAAAAAATTGAACAGATACTTTATGCTTTCCTTTCTGTAGTGGTATTGTGGTCCCCATTTTCATCTGCTTTTGCGAAAAAAGAGACCAGGAATAGGAAAAGCTGGAAATTTTACCAGTCAGCATTTAAACCTCGACAGTCTGGAACTTTACTATCAGGTCGGTCAAGTTGAGAGGAAAAGCAGAAGGACCCTGCCAACATTTCACATTGTGTATCTTCAGTCCCTCCTGTGCAGGCTGATGTAATCCAAAGCATTTTAGGCCCTGTTTTGAGGCAAGTTTTAAGCACACAATAAATGCACACACATCAATCGATGGGAATCTGGTCCTACAGCAGCAATCTGCACTTCACAGCCATCCCCATTATTTCTCATGCAGGGCTTCTCTTGCCCATGGGGAAACGTTCTGTAATTTGTAAGTTAGAATTCGATGGGCAGGCTCTGGAAGCCAAGGTCCTCTGAACAAACCCTGAGATTTTGTTAGTGTTTCACTTCACAAATGCTCAATTCCTCATGGCTACTTGTATCTGTCAGCTTCGGTGGAGGCTGCTTTGTATCAGTCTAACTTAAAGTGAGACCTCACAAGTGCTGACGTGGATGACAAGCTTTTTCAGTTTTGTGTCACCACTTTGTGGTTAAATCTTATCAGATTTCTGTAAATTCTGTACACCAGAGTTTCGCCCTCAGTTAAAAGGAGGTGGGAGCAATATGAGATGTTTATATTGTCATTAATAATTTATTGGAAATTAAGGTGAAATAAAACAATGACTTGGGTCCAACTGTCCTCAGGGTTTTCCTTTTTTTAAAGCTGCAGTAAAGTTTCATATTTTAAAGAATAGCTACAATAAAAATATCTGAAAGTGCTTCACCATGTCATGAGAAACACGTGGCATAACACAGTATACCAATTTCACCAAAAAGAGTGACACAATGTATTTAAACCTTTCTAAAGTCAATATTAAATCTCATAACTATTATCATGTCTAGTCAAAGCAAGACCACACTGAAAATCTAATGAACTGCTAATCTGAACACAGGTAACAAGATACAACAGTGAAACCCCAATGGAATATTAGATGATAAAACCTGGGGCTCAACTCAGCAATCTTCATCATGATGGTGATTAGCAGTGCATCATTAATAGCTTAGGCAGTAGTTCATACATGTACTGTTTTATTTAGAAACAAAACCTGATGCAACTAACAGGGCACCAAAAGGCTGATTTCAGCAATGTTCCTTTTGAATCTGGATTTCCATAGGGAGATGAACAAGCAGATTCGTTTTTACAGGGACATGATGTAATATCTGCTTTATCCAGGCCCCTCTTTTACAATACAAGGACACATTATTTCTTAGAGTTTTTATATACTTTCCACTTTGAACTAAACGTTACCTGTATAGTGTGTATATATATATCTTTATATATACTCTGAATATACAGTACTTGTTCATGTCACTGTTTTTCATTACAAAGGGCATGGAACATTTAGCTAGGGTGCACTGTAAAGTTTAAAACAAACTTCTCAGAGAGAAATTCAGAGGATATACTCGTTAATGCAGGAACTAACATTTCTGGAAACCTGGTAATTTTATATACTAGTAAATGGTGTAATTAGTCTATATGGTGTTTTCAATAAAAGTATTTAAAATTAATTATATTCTTCTTATATAAACACATTTAATGTACTAGCTTTAACGTAGTGGAGTTGTTTAGATGTCCAGTGATTGTAAAATCTCCATGGGCTCTTTTTTAAAGCCTAGAAGCTGCAAATAACTTCAAACAGTGCCAAGTGCAGCTCTGCTTTTGCTCAGAGACTGGGGCCAACTTTAGTGGTGCAGCTTTTAACTCTAATGTGCTAAACCAAACTGTTTCAACTATGGATTCAATTGCACTCTCACTCCATGAGTTAATCAGGAATTAGCAAATCCTAATGCTGCCTTTTCTAAAGAGCAGTTAAACCCTCATCCATTGCACAACAAGTAGGATCCCCTCCCTCCACCATCACATCTGCAATGGAGAACATGGCAGATATTTTATCAATTCATCATGGCTTAAAACTACTTGTGACAAAAAAGTAGTGGCACATACTGGTAAAGTTGCATGGGGAAACTGAGAATGTAAAGAGACACTTTAAACATCTAAATAAGAATTATAATAACCCAGTGACAACTTAGTGAAACAGCTTTAGACTGATCAAATGGGCATTTAAATATCCTAAAGGATTTCTGTACTTGTTATTGTATTATTTGTGCTACAAGCCAGATTTCTATGTAGAGTCAGAGACAAATTAAATGTGCCTAAATATTAAAAAGCACACTTTGTAAGATTTTAAACCCACAAGGGAATCTGATTAATTTCACATCTACCATATAGTTGGTACATGTTATCAACTGGTCACACTATTAGTGAACATTACCAAAGTTTTACTAATGATACAAAGACACAGATATTCACTAGTTCTGACACCACCAAAATGAAGACACTGTACAATTAAGAGGATGGTTTTTTCTGGTTTTCCCACAGTTTTTGCTAAAAAAACCTACCCCTCATTTACACTGGGTTTAAGCAAACTAATCATAGAAACAGAACTCGGGCACTCTGTTGAAGAACAAACAGGAAAAGTGTCTCCCTAGCTGGCGGCTACCGAAGAGAAAATATTTTTTATCCAAATAAGCACGCATGACTTATAATTTGGGTCCTCCCAGAGGAATGAAACCCAGAATATTAATGTATGAAAAGGCCACGTGCCCTTATACTGCCAGACTTCATCCAGGCAAGTCACTGGGTTATTTCATGCGGAATCCACATGTTACTGATAGCTTGAACTAAACCACAAACTGCTGAAGTAGAGACCTCAGAACAATATTAACAATAAAGCAAATGCCTTCCACCAAGCCTCTCCACAGCGCTGTTACGGGTTATGCCTTCGCGGCGCACACAGAGACCTCAGACAACGCAGCCCATTCACCCAAAACTTGTCACTTTGTCTCCGACCCGCACTTGAGACGTGGCAGACTTGTGTTTTCAGAGCAAACAAAAGGACTTAGCCGGCTTCTAGCCGCTGCCGTCCCCCGCACCAGCGCTCCGCTGCCGGGATGTCGGCCCTGCCAGACCAGGAGGCGCAAGCCGCGGCTGCCCGCTCCAGCCCGGGGGTGCCGGCACCTGTTGACAGAAGGGGCCCCGCTCGCCCCCTCCCCGCACACAGATGCTCCTCCAGACCCAGGAGCGAGCAGCCCCGGCCGGCGAGGCGAAAGGCCCGGCCGAGCCCGGCCGCGGGCGCTGCGGCAGAGGCGGGCAGGGCTCCCGTGGCCGCGGGGC
>VWPU01022113.1:0-89473 GCA_013398955.1 Callaeas wilsoni | reverse complement strand
GGCCCCGCACGGCGCCGAGCACCCCGCCCGGGCTCTCCACGGCGCGCCAGCCCGCGGGGCGGGCGGGGATCCCCGGCCCGAGGACGGTCACGGACGAGCCGCGCTCGGGTTGTGCGGTGCCCGCGGGGGAGCGGCGGAGCGGAGCCGCTGCCGGGCGCGGAGGGGCTCCGGGAATTCGCGTGCGGCTGCGGAAGGGCGGGCGGCGCGCTGCACCTGCCAGGAGGTGGTCGGTCACCCGCCGCGGCTTTGCCCCTACGCCTAAAGCAGGAACTAGAGGGCTTTTCTTACAATAGAAAGAAAAAAATAGACTTTGTCATCTAAATTTGCTCTAACAGCTGGTTTTCGTGCCGTAGCATCTCAAGAGAGTCGGTAAGTTAATTAGTGCTTAACGGTACCTTTAGGATGTCGTGCTTAAATCACTTTGATGCGTGTCCGCTACCTAGTAAATCAGATTGTTTCACGAGGAAAGAAAAACCTAAAAATCACTGTAGTTCTGTTCTCCTGGCTCCACCAAACGCGCATTTATAGCGGTCATGAAGAACCGATTAGCGCAAAACTTCCTGCAAGACGGAAATGGATGCACAGAGAGCAGGAGCCTACCGGAGATGCAAGATGTGGTTAAACATAATTTTCAACAATCACAAGTAAATTGCATTTTGATAGCACCAGGCAGACAGAAGTCTTATAGAAATTGTACCATTTAAGACTGTCATAGATAAAAAGCATATGTTGTCAATTATTACAATTCGTTTTGGTTTAGTTGCTCCCAGTGCAATGTCTAAATGAGTCGTAATAAACCGATAGAATTAAAGTTTGGAGAACACACAACCTTAAAAGGAAGATGGTGAAACGATGTATAACTACCTAAAGACGCAAGAGGAACTACTTGGGGAAGGGAGGGACAAAGACACCTGAGTGTATGATAATTACTTTGAGAAGAAATTGCTTCTGTTTACTAGAAGGAAACAAAAAGCTTTAAAGCAATCCCTTAGAGAAACTGGACTGAACAATGCTTCATATCAATATATATTTACTGACCAAAGCTTTATAATGCTTTTGCACCTTGATCTGAATTGCCTGATCTAGAAATAGTCCTTCCCAATTTTTCCCTTGGCATTTCAGGGTGAAATGAAAAGGATTTAACTTTTTTTTTTGTTATTAATCGTGGCTAGTAAATTTTTATGTATTTTTTATACAATGAATAACAAAGAGATTATACAAACTTTAATATTTTATGGGAAGTCACAATCTGAAAGAGAGAGGGATGCAGACTTTAAGGCAAGAGAGACTTTTAGGTTATCTGATAGATATTTCACACTTGTATTTCATCTTGTATTTCACACTCTAGAAGAATTAGGTAGAATGCAATCTTAACCCCAGGATAAACAGATATTCCAACAAGACAGTCCTAAAGGTATCAAGAATTGGACAAGCTGCTGCTTTCCTTGCTTATGGTCCTTTTCTCATTGTTACAAGTTTACCTCCTCCTAAGCCATCTTCCAACTCCACGTGATTGTTGCTAAGCTTTTCATCGCTGTGTGCAGAAACTGAGGAAACCAGTCCTACTCAATTCCAGAGCTCTGCCATCTGGTCATCTCTTCACCTCTGCTATAGGCCTATTAACCCAGATAAAATTGCCTATTTCTGTAGCAAGGCCAAGGCTAATCTTACTCACGTGAACAGCCTCTTTCACCTTTCTGAAGAGTGATTCTCTTCCCAGAGCTCATGCAGGTCAGACTTCCCTAGACCAAGAGCTACCGTTCTCTCTTTCATCTCTTTTATCTCCTGAGGCTGATTGTTGACAGCTGCTTGTTGTTTGTTAATCAAGGTAACCTTTTCTTTGCTAAAGTTTTAATTGTAAGCTTTCTGTCTGTGAATAAGGATCACAGGATTCCAGAAAGGGGGACCAGAACAGCAAGTAGTTTATTCAGGTCATGCCTGCCTTCACCAGGAAATCTTGTGGAAAGAAAAAGCACATCTGGGAAGCCATGAGACAGATAACTTGTCATCACACACCTTCAGCTCATTATGCCCACCATACAATATTTAGGCAACTTTAAATTGAGGTGTAGTTACAGCAGCTGTTGAGAAAAACAAACTTTGAATGTTAGCATTTAGGAGTTAGCTTTACTGACCTCACCAAATAAAGTTTTCAGTGTCAAACTGTTATAAATCAAAGGTATTTTTTGTTTTCCTAACAGAATCA
The DNA here is from genome assembly GCA_013398955.1 of Callaeas wilsoni. Lineage (NCBI taxonomy): Eukaryota > Metazoa > Chordata > Aves > Passeriformes > Callaeidae > Callaeas > Callaeas wilsoni. The sequence continues at coordinate 87,267 of VWPU01022113.1, read as the reverse complement.
CTTCAGGCATTAACCTGTTTCTGTGGCTGTTTATGCCTCACCTTAGTCACCTGCACGCATCTTCCTAAATCAAGGCCACAGCTCTGCCCATTTGCTGACTGTCACACTCTACCATCCCTCCCGGAGTTCAGAAAAACTCAGGGCGCACATTAATTCCTGCTCTGTACCTTCCCTTCCTTTGGCTTCCATAGCTGAAGGCAAAACCATAAGCCCTGGGTTGGGATGCCAGCAGTCACTGTAGAGCAAGTGGCCTTCAGGCTTCCACTGATAATTTAGCATTTCCAGCAGCAGCTTCTTGCAGTGAACACTTAGCCTGGGGGTCAGATGAGTAGCTGCAGAGAACCGCACAGAACTGGTAGCTGCCGCTTTTCCTTCAAGCAGCTAAAAGACATTTTTGATGCAATTGGGGAGCTGGAAATGTGATCTATAAGGATTTATTGCTTGGGTTGTTTGTTTGTTTGTGGTGGCTGGTTTTGGTTTGGTGGGGTTGTTTATGGTGGAGGAAAAGCATCCCCACATTAAGGTCTTAAATATACCAGCTTGAGCTTTGCCTCTTCAGGTGAGAGGCGGGAAGAAGAATGCTTGAACTTTTTACATATGAGGCAGGAACTTCCTTGTTTCTGGCCGCTGTGTTAGTGACTATCTGGGATGCTGCTGCACAGCTGCCTAAGGACATACAACCATCTCTTTCAGTAAAACTGCAGTCTCTCTGCTCAAGCTTATGAAACCAAACCTATAAACATATGCAGTTTTCGGCCAGTCATGTATCTGAAAGAAATATTGGCTGCCAAATAAAAGTCTTCTAGTGTGTCTTTTGGACTGGCACCTGCTTTCAACACACCTTTTGTGTAAATACTAGAAAGAAAAGGAGGAATTAAAAGTGTTCTTCAATTCAGAATTGGAAACAGCAGTGGAGCTTAGAAGCAACATTAGACTGAATAGTAATTTCGAAAAATTAAAATGCCTGTACACTCAACAGAGATGAGAAGTAGCAGGTTTTATGTTTTAAAAAGTAAAAAGACAAGCCCAGAGAAAGTCTGGCTATTTCTGAGAACTTGCTCTGCATGTAATAAAAAAAGTGTTGTATCACCAGCACAAAGTGATCTTTGCTACATCTCAGAAATACCTGGTGGGGCACATAGTGCACAAAGAATGGCTAGGGAAAGCCTTTCTGGTTTTACAGGATCCTGATGGAAACCAAGCACTGTTTACATTTGATGAATGTGCTAGGACTGACCACAGATGTAAAGAGGTAAGTTAAGATATTTAAAGCTGAGAAGAGATCCAAAAGCTGTGGCATGTGGCACACTGGAACTTACACTGTAACACAGTCACAGACAGAGCTGACAGCTGCTCTTGTGCTCCAGCAAAGCAGCCTGGATCTTGTATAACAGAGAAAACAGATTTGGTGGCTTTGTGCTAAGATGCTTTTAGGAATGAGTGAAATAAAACTTTGATCCTTTAAGGAGACGAGATTGCAGGCAAAGACTCCACAACAGCCATGGGACTAAGCTACAGATAACAATTAATTTGAATAAATCATTAAAGAAAAAAAAATGCCAACAAAAATAAAATAAACAGAAAAGCAACACATAAACAGAAATAAATACTAAAAATTTATTCTGAAAAATTGTCAGTGATGAGTGAAATGATAAGAGGAGCAATGGGTAGTGTTTGGTGGGACCGGCACACAGACTACATATTACAGGTCTGTTCTCCAATTTTTCCACCTCTATGAGTAAAGGAAAGCCAAATGTTTTACAAATCTTATTTAAATGAAAGAGAGCAAATTTATCCCCTGAACAAGTGTCTAATGTCAGAACTCCCATTATCAGGAAACTACATGCATTAGAGCAGCAGCTGGCATCACATATGAGGATGAAATTTATTTTTCTGCAGTCATGCAGAACCGGTACTGCAGCCCAACCAGAGGAATCAGTTTAATACTTGCTGGCTATGCTTTTTATATGCAAATTAGCCGATGAATTTACCAGGTATTAGGAGTGGAGCAGCCAGAAAATTTATCTGATAAGTTTCAATATTCACTAACTTCTTCCAATGTTAGTTTGAGTCTCAGTGGTGGGAATTCCTGAAATGACATGCTATGCCCTGTTTTCATGGGCAATTACTTTAAGCAGTTCACTAACCTGGCTAACCTGTGTTGTTAAGCATAGACAAAATTCTCAGAGATGCTTTCCTTCAGTGAGGTCAGGGGAGGAAAAAAAATCAGCTAAAACCAGAAGGAACCTAAATTCTCAAGGGTTGAAAGTCTGTGCATGAGGAATCATCCCTTGAGAAATGGTACTGTGGGTGAAAGGAGGAGGGAGACTTGTAGAAGTAGTAAAGAAGTTAACTATAGAATTTCCATGCTTTATTTCACTAACCCACTTGCATGCTACAGTGACAAAACCATACTGCTTATGTCCAGGCTTGGCACCTCCACTTCTTCCTCATTTAACCAATCCCATCTGTTTTGAATTCTTTAATCCTGCCTACCCTAGCCTCCCACGTGAATTTCTCACTATTTTCCTGAAAACATCCATTAATCTCCTCTTTCAGCTCCGGCTCTAATCCCGCACATCCCTTCTCCCTTTTGTGACTGCAATAGTTGCAGTAGCGTCAGTCACTCTGTTCACAGTCTGCCTATGTGTACCAACCCTTCTCCTGCATTCAATCCTCTCCTCCTCCAGACATATTTCCCCTAGGACAGACTTGAGAAATACTAACAACTATCAGTGATCATTTGAAACATCCATATTCTGTTGCTATGCTGTTCATTTTGTATATGATTTAGGTTGTGACCTCCTCCCAGTAATCGTTGTAGGCACACTCACTAATCATCAGGGTTTTGTCATCTCCTTCCTCAGCCCTACACTAATGACTTCACTCTTTCTTGTTACATGTGGTTGGTTCAGCTACGACCTGAGAAGGAGGCGGGGGGAAAGAGGCATAGACTCATGGGAACCTTTATCTGCACTGTGGATAATGAACCCTGGTCACTCCTCATGCAGCTGTACTTCCCTAAACTGGAGTGTAAGAAGACCCTCTAAAGAACAGTATTTTAAGCCATGATTGGCACCTGAACAGCCAGAAGTCCCATATGCAGACAGCAGTGAGGTGTGCTAGAGGTGCTGATGAGCAGGAGCAGGCTGAGAGGGAGGCTGAGAGAGCTCCTTCCTGTGAGGATACCAACCTGGGATAGCAGAGATCCCAGCAGTGGTCTCTCCAGGCTCACTGCTGTGTATTACACTCGCTGCAGCTGCTCTCAGACACAGTATTGACTTATTTCAGTGGAGAAACAGCTTCAACATGAAGGACCAGGAATGCAAGCACTGATAGCCGTTGATAGTTTTGAGCATTTACTCAGAAGTGCAGCAGGCAGCTTTAGTTTTTTCTCAGAAGAAGGAAAATTAATTAAACTTCTACATCAAAACAATAGCTTTAATTACCAACTCACTGGATAAAATGCAGCAGCAGCTCCTATTCTCCTGGTGTGTTGTACAGGCTCTTGGCTGTGCTCTCTGGGGAGAAGCAGGAAGCGGAAGCCTGTCTGGCACTCGTGGGGATGAGGCACTTTGAAAAACTTCACGTCTCTCAGGTTCTCAGTGTCAGAAACTTGTGGGGATTGTTTCCCAATTTTTTAACAACCTCTTTGCTTATCATTGGATTCGATAGTGCTTCAGACTGCATGTACAGTACAGCTTCCGTTCCTCCTGCTTCACTGAAACAGAGAGCAAAAAAAACATACTGATTTTCTTTTAACCAGAACTACAAAGTTAGCACGTGCAGATTAATACTACGATATCTGGGATTTATTTGCTGCCCAGAATGAACTTTAAAACTTCTTTTTTTAGTCTTATCAACATTTAAGTTGTTGTCATTGCTCTCTTTAGTTTCCATCAGTAATTTTCTTCACTTCAAGACTTGCCTGGTTATTATTAATATCTAACTACTGCAAGTGCCCATGACACACAATAGGTAAGTGGCTTTTACCAAAGTTGTGTTTCCTCTTGGTTGTGGCATCACAATTTCTTTTATCTGTGCCGGTTTAGACACAAATTTAGGAGGAAATAACCTGAAAAGGGCATCTCTCTTGCCTGCCTGCCTGGCAAGCAGGTCCTGGCAGTCCCTCCCCCCATGAGTTCAGGAAAATAATTTCTCAAATTAAAGTGAAAAAAAACCTGTTTATTTAACAGAGAGTCATCGTCCCCCCTCACCCCCCGCAGGCATGGGGCAGAAAACAATATTGAAACCCCCTCCCGTCCAGAAGGAGGAGGCTGGTGGCTTTCATAGAGTCCCTTCTGTCTGTAAAACTCAGCTGCTCCTGCAGCCCTAGGCCAGGCAGGGTCTGGCGACCTCCCTGGAGAGTCCCGCCGAGTGTCCCAGAGATGATAAGCTGGTCTTGGATGAAGAAGCAAGCCAGAAACAGTCCAACAAGGAACAGAAGCCACTGAGGCAGATTGCAGTCCCTTTCTGCCGAAAGCCAAAGAGCTAGAGAGGAAAACTCTCTCCTCTCCTCTCCAACTGGCAGAAACTGCCAGACCGGAGAAGAAAAGTATGTAAACGTCTAACTGCAAGGTCAAGCCAGCCACTCTGAAGAAGTCAAGCAGCTTCTCTCTCCCTTTGCAGTTTAAAGGTACAAACTGCATTCTACAGATCAAGCAGGCGATGAGGAATACTGTATTGTCATAGAATTACCCCAAGACAATATCTAATTATTCTTGAGTGCTATGTAAGAACGTTTCATTTGTAAATCTTGATTAAATTTAATTTGTAACTGAAAGAAAAAGTTCTTTTCTAAAACCACTAACACAGAACTTGATGCTGCAGTACATTCTTCCCTGCTAGTGAAATTCAGAATTAGTCAACTAGTCCGGTATAACCCTAAGCAGTCACTTTTAAGACTGGTACTTACCCTTCATGCACTGTCCTGAGCTGGCTTCATGCACTTGCAGTAACTATCTTCCAAGTATTATGGGAGCTTTTTGTTTTCTGGAAAAGTTTTGATCTATTACATGAATTGCTGAAAAACTGAAATTCATTGAATGAGTACATTGTTGTGGTGTACTTAACACTTTTTAAACGGAAAGATGCACAGAGTTCCATAGGACTTGTATGTTCTTTCAGCAGTGAAAAGCTTCTGTAATCCTCATGTAGTCCCTGTGAGATTGCATAGTTACCAGAATTCTATATACAGACATTCTGTCAGCAGTGGAGCTGTTCATTACATGCAGTGCCTCTTCAGAATAGTAAAGGGAGAAGGAAATGGGGCGTCTTAGTTTTCAGAACTGTGTTTAAATGAGGTCCCAATCCGTTTCCCCTAAGACTCATTTATAACCATCTGTGCTATTTCAGTTTGAAAAGGGAAGAGATCAAATCAGCGGGGTAATATTTCAACAACATACTTATAGATTGTTCCTCTTCTATGTTGTCAGGGCAATGTCCTCCTTCTCAGTGAAAAATGTGTATTACCATTGCAGACATCTAATAAAAATGAACAGGTCATTTATTTTTAAAAGGAAAAGATTTGCATGCTGTGGTGTTGAAATGAAAACCTGTTATCCTCACATAAACTCTGTAATAAGGCCTTCCCCTCAACTGGAATAAAAAAATTTGCTTCTTGAATATGTAAAAATACAGAAGTAATAGTACAGCTATTAGGGATCTTAGTTAAATGATCACATTTTATCTACCAAGACCTTCAATCCTAAACTTAATACGTGCCATAAATTCAGTTAAATCCAATGGTCACATTATCCACATTCCCAAAGGTAGCATATATGACGTGTATCAATGTTTGCATGATGTAATTTAAATGTTAATATAGCTACCAAACACAGAGTTTTGGTACTTTTATCAGTATACCCATACTTCTCAGATTTTGGAAATCTGTGCTTTATGGAACAGTGCATCTGACTATAAGAGAGAGGCGTCTTTTGGTACTAGCAACAATAGAAGATTTTTATTTCATACAAGAAAAATTAATTCATGGGTACATATGTATTTGTTGAGTGCAACAGGTGATTTTCTGATTCAGAAGGCAAGGCTTTTAAGGCAGCACGTATAAGAAAAATAATTAACTACTGAAAAAAGTAGTGACAGATGATAAACAAGTAATATAAATACAAACACTAGTCAAAGTCCAACAATAAAACAAACAAAGAGGCTGTGGGCCAGGTTTACTTTGCATGGATTGCTTTTGGATACACAGAACCAGGTCTCTGTATTACCTGTATCTTTCTATAGCTGCAGTTGTTACAGTGACCCCCACTAACAAAACAACAGTAATTTGGAGAAACCTGGATTTAAGTGCATATGTCTTTATTTGAAAGAGATTAGTGTTGATCAGAGTAAAATTTAAACACACCCAAAGACATGAAACAAGTGGCAACCTCTACTCTTAATGAAGTTAATAGGAAGAGCTGGTTTATATCTTTTTTCATTAGGTGTAAGTGTAGGAATACTCATTTGGCAAGTACTCACGGAATCACGCTGCAGGCAGTGGTAAGTTTGTCTGAGAGCTTAACGTGAGCTCAGTCATTGGTGCAGATGGTCCTGCTGGACCTCGTGCATCCCAGTGAGAACAAGTTAACCATGTCAAGCCCAGGTATCATAACAGTTTCATAATTAATCTGAAGTTCATTGCAAAGCAGTGGCAGTTTATCTACATCATGCTACCAAGGAATTAATTAAATTAAGAACACATTGACCTGATTCACTGTTAAACTCCCAGAGATCATGTCCCATGTTCATTATATAGAGTATGAAAGGCTGTAGATTTTAGGGGGTAGAAAGAAGCATTCATCTTGCCAAAAAAGCTCAATCATAGTTTCTTGGACTGAAATCTCATGGTTTTTTAAAGCTAGTATAAGTGAGGAAAAAGTTGTGAATGTTGCCTTCACCTACCACTCAATGCTGTTTACAGTCCATGGAAAAAAAAATTTCACAAATTGAAGCAAGTTAAACCAAAGATGGTGTTTGCAGTATTTTGACAGCATGACACAAAAGCATGTTTTATCATATTAAAAGCCAAGTTGATTAGAGGCAGCTTCATTTTATTCACATCTCTGACATTATCATGCTTTTTTAAAAAAAAAAAACTTTTAAGCAAATGAGTTTTGAGATTTTTGTTTTCTGTCTAATCACAGATTGTACTCATTGACATATTAATACAGCATCAAAATTGATAAGATTTGTGTTTCTTTTGGGTATTAGTAGCAAATCAGAATTTTTCAGGAATAGTTCGGGTATGTAAAATATGTTAAAATAAGATTTGTTGTGAATAAGCCATGACAGAATATATTCTTTGGCATTCGGATAAGCGGAATGTACCCTGACATTTTAAATAGATAATTTGTGAATGTAACTGCAGGTGGTCATAGAAACAATACTGGATTAAAGAGAATAGGAAATTTCTGTGAATATTGCAGATGAAAACCCTTATTTTTAGAATATTGTTTTACTTTGCTAGTATCATTAGTCAAGGTAAACACATTGCTTTCTGAACTCTATTATAATCCTAAACAATGTTTTGGAAGGTTTAGCAGGAATCTAAAACAACTTGGCTTTCTTACAAATCGAAAGGGCTGGGAAACAGAATGGAGTTGAAGAAATATTTCCATTTACTAGAAATAATACTTTTGCTGGATAGGTACTTTTGAAAGTACTTTAGATACTGTTAAAGTAAAATATTTGCCATAATCAAATTGAGTTTAGTAGGGACCAATATCACAACTATATAGTGTCATTTTGACCAGTTATTTTTTTAGTGTATAGGTATGTTGGTATAGGTGCCTGTTCAAAGAAACTAATTACAATAGGCTACAAATTACTTTCATTTTACAGCTGTAGAAATGATGTTACAATTGGGCAGCGTTATTACTGAGAACAGAGGAAGAAGAGCAAACTCTCCTTGGAACAATATCAACCAAATCTCCAGGCATTGCTCACAGCAGCAAAATCTTGGTTCTCTTGTGGCTGAGTGGAAGGGACGAATTCAAGCATTTGGGTTCAAAACACCTGCTTAAATCTGTTCTGCCAAACAGGAGATTAAAATGTCTTTGGTGGCTTCCAAAATACCTGCAAGCCACCATTTTGTTGAGGGTGAGGCTAATCTGACTGTTTCACTCGAAGCACTCCCTCCTTCATGAGTGAGAACATCCACAGACTGACCTGGTTATTTATTTGCTGGTAGGAGGGATCGTGCTGCAGTGTCACTTGTCCCTGTGTTAAAAAAGGCACGGCGTAACACTGGTTCAGCTCCTTGCATGCCTTACAGATACAGGAATTCCTCAGCACCTCACCATATTTTTCTCCCTCTGCTCTGATTGACTTAGATCTTGGAAATGCTTCTCTCCCCCACCTCCTCCCTAAAAAAGGGGGAAAAAAGGAAAAGAAAAAAGAAGTTGTCATGCTTTAGTGGTCGGTTCTGTGGCTTATTGGTGTCTGGGGAATCTTCAGGCATTTGGAATAAATATTTTGTTATAATTTCCTATAGTATTCAGAGACATTAACTTCTGTGATATGGAAAGGTGCATCTTCACTACACTAAAGTCAATTCTCATGATTTGTAATAAAAAACACTGTACAGCGTGATACTATGACCACTTGGCTTGTCATATGCATACTTTTCTTTTTCCAAGACCTCGAGCTGTTCCGTAATTCAATTCTGTGTTGAAAAATCTGGTTTTCCAGTATCAGTAGTCCCTTTTCACTAACAGTTTTGCCCTTTATGTTTTTAAAAGTAGCTGAAAGTGATGCTGCAACAGTGAGAAATTCCCAAGCTTTTATCTTAAATATCTGTCTTTAGGTGCAGACAGGACCCCTTTCTTAATCTCATAATTCCAAAGCCAGATTTATTATTTCTGTGGAGATGTGGTACAAAGAATTTCAGAAAGTCTGCTAAACATTAGAAAAATGCTATTCAAAAGATGAAAGTGGTATTCACCTTCTGATCACGCACATAATCCTGACTACCTACCACATTTCAATTATGCTTGTACAGTCTATTTAATTTGTAATCAATCTAAAAAGGAAAACACAAGAACAGCTAGCAAGTTTTGATTAGCTACATGCATTTTCTGTTCAAATAAAATCATGACATATGCATTTACTTCTAAGTTATGAATGTCCTCGTCACATATTTCTTCCCTTCAGAAATATTCAATATCTATCCTGAATATAATCACTGAAAAGCTTTTATAAATTAAATTTGAGATCTTTAGAGGGTGGCCTTTAAAAAAAGTTGTCAGATAGTGAAATGCTTTGTTGCATGTGCTGTGCTTTGAGTCTTGTTTTGTCAGTATTGGACTGTTGTTGCTCTGATGCTCCAAATGAGAATCCCATTTGTTGACGACAAAAGCTGGTTGAGAAGCTTGGCTGTGATATTTGGCTATATAATATAAATAGGATGCCAGAAATACTTAATGAAGGAGTAAAGGCAAGATTTACATCCCCCACATAGAAACACTGGTGTCTTCCTATGTCGTGTTGCACTGATTGTCCTGAAATGCCCAGCTGACAGTTTGTGCACAGCAAAAGGATGAGAGGAGCAGGCAGCGAACACGTTGTTTGTTAGATACAAGAAACGTATAAAACAGGCTGTGAAAAATTACCCAGTGGTTTATGGCATGAAAATCTATTTTGCAGTGTCTTTGATTTCATCTTGAGAAGTGCTGAGAATTTCCATTTCTAGTTGATATCTGTGGGAGCTGCTTGCACATTTGTTATGTGTTTAATTTGGACCAAATTTCACCAGTTTCCAGCTGTGTCACAATGTTTTTTCCATTCTTTTAAAAGGAGGATCAGATAATATCATACATTTGGACTGTTACATTGTGCTGCACTAACAACATATCATATATTAAGAATAGGCATTGCCATCAAAGATGCAGAAATAATATACATTTCTTTATAAGTACACAGTCATGAACATTTTTGCTAGAATGGAAAAACAATTATTTCCTCTTTTGTCCTCCTTTCCACAGCACAAGGACCAGTACTATTGTACAGTACACCTACATATGCTAAGTGAATAAGGAATTTTTGTGGGACATCTTTTTAAGAATATTTCACATTTTATATTGTTTTTTGCTGACCTAGTAGGCTTAAATAGTAGCAAGCCTATTGCTTTGCTGTAAAGGAAAAGAAACTGCCTTATTCTGATGTTTCTGTAATACCTGTGGACATATTTCTCTGAAATCATCTTCCCGATCAGCACTGCTCACTTAAATTATGTGTATACAGACTAATTGCTTGAAGAATCCTTCCTTTAACAAGATTTCTTATCTTTCCTGCAGTCAAACCCTCAACAGAGCCTTAGTTTTCCACTGGCTGGCACTCCAGACCTGAGTACAGACTCCTTGCTTTTGGGGCAGAAAAGCAGTTGTCTTTCAGTCCATCTCCATAAGGTAAAGTCCTTTAGCCTTCCCTGCATTTAAGGGTCTGTTCCTTAATCTTTTCCAAGTTCAGTCATTCTTCTTCATCAGGCCTTGCTGGTCCCCAGCTGTTGATCCAGGGCATCTTTTCGTACCTTCTAAAACACCCTCCACCTCAGGAACTCGGCAGAAGTTCCTGTTACCTGTGAATTGTTGTAGGCATTTTGCACCAGAAGAGATCTCACAGTTCCTCCTGTTCTTTTCTGTAGTCTCCTCTGACTAAGGTCCAAGCCTGTTCTCTCTGGAAGGTTTCCTTAGTAAGTAGCCATTCTACCAGCATAATGAAGGTCCACCTAGAATTGTCCTAAAGCTGTGTCGAATCCAGGGATAGGTGGGAAAAAGGCAGGGTGCCTATCAGCTGTGTGCAAAAGCCAGTTTATATTGGGTTGACTCTCTGTCAGTAAATTACTGAAATACAGTTAACCATCAAAACCCACCAACCCAATCATCTGTCGTTCAGCTCCTGACTGCCAGCTCTTTGACTTGATTGTCAGCTCTCTGAACTGAATATATCCTGCCATAGCTATTGAATGCGGAGGAGTTTGTCAGACTTGTACATAAAGCCTTGTTATTTTACCCTTAGTAATTCAATCAGTAAACTCAGGAAGGAAGGGATATTTCTAAGTAGATCATAAAAAATGTAGTTAGTTTTGTTTACATTTATTCGTCAGTAAAACTTGTCCTTTTATTTTAAAATATTTTAAAAACATGATTTGAAAGAAGGCTGATGATTGCTCCTGCTTACAGAGACTTCTAGATTTGTTTACTGGTTTCATTTGGAGCAGAATAAAGATCATTCAGGGCTCTTTGGGCATTGTGAAGTGTACCCCAGCATGGGTTGTCTTTTCTCTGAGTCTGTTTTTCATCAGCATGTAGCTAAAGACCTGGTCTTTTGGCAGCTGTATCACCGATAAAAATTATATGTAAATCAAGAGTACCCAATAGGCACTATTAAATGAGCAGTCTGAATAGAAAGCATTTAAACTTCTAGTCTTTTTAGTGTGCTGATCTGTAAAACCCCGTCCAGTACCTGTTAGAGTGCACAGACAATGAAGGGAGGTATTCAGTATTTTAGTTTCCAGTGAAGCCAATAGCAGCCATGGGAGACTGAAACGAGTCTATGAATACCTTACAAGATGAGATCCTGATATTGCTAGTGATTATATTCTGCACATGGGTTCCAAATCCATAACAAAATCAGAAAGACATTTGTTTGAGGTATTTATAGAGCGTCTGTTTGACTAACCATCTGTGCTCTGATTGAAGTATACACATGGTCCAGACTGAATAAAAACCATTTATATGGATTAGAATAGTAACTTTGACACTGTTACATCTAAAGATTTTGCTCCTAGTGACTTTGCTGACCTGTTTACTTGCAAAGGTAAATTTTAAAACTGTAAAATTTGAAAGGTAGCATGAGGAAAGAGTATGACTAGTCTGTCCACTCAAAAAGGCTTTGAAGTTAAGAGGTGCTGTTTGAACACTGCATGCCTTTCAAAACTGCTTCTTGCTTAGGGTCTGGATTAAGCTGGCTGCCTTCCTCAGTTGCACAGTAGCTTTTGGGTTTATTTGTGAGGGTAGAAGTCAGAAGATGCTAAGGTATTTTGTTCTGCTTTCACTTGTCTCATATTTCTATTTCTAAATGAGATTCATCCCTTTTTTGTCGTTCATGATGTTCACTACAAATGTTAGCAGAACTCTAGCTTGGCATTAATTGCATTGAGAAACCTCCCTGTGTTCATTCAGTTTGCTTCCTTCAAGATTATTTTTTTCATGGATCAATACATTTTCTATGTTCAAAATACCAAGTTTAGGAGTCATAATGAAAAGAGGAAAAGCAGCAGGCTGTAATATGATTGATTCAAAGAATGTATATGTAATGGTCACTTATTATTTATTGAGATTACTCCTTAGGAATGATTATTGAACAGCAAATTTTGGGAAGCTGGTTATGCTTGTTCAAGATGGTAGGAAATTGAAGTTTCTGGTATTGTTTCACAAGATTAATTTTCTTTAGTGATAACCTGGAGAATTCTTTAAATTACCTCATCTTAGTTGATGTAGCACCATCTGCCACATCTGCAAAGGAGATAATTATTTTTAGGAGCAGCTGTGGGTTTTTTGATTAAGTCTTGAGTCATCGAGGTCAGTAGTTTTGAATTATTCAGCATAGGAAAGATGAAGCAATTCGTTTGCATTTTGGACAGTAATACACGATGTGTTATTATTACAGTTAGTGACATAAATCTCATAGCTATTTACTACAGTCCTCTAATTTCCAGGAAATTTTTTTGTATTCTTTGTGAGTGCACATAGCTTGTAGGAAAAAAATTAGCAGTTACAGTTCATGAATCAGTAAAACAGCACCTGGTGGCAAATGAGTGTGGAGACTTCTCTGTTAATGGAAATACTAAAGTGAAAATGGTGCACTTAACACCAAGTCTTACGTCCAGGTTCCCAACTTCAGTTTCAAAAGCTGAATTACAGATTAGGATCTTTCACACCAAAAGAAAACTCCCAAAATGAGCCATCTCTTAACAGAGATTGCTTGCTATGCCTGTGGCTTTTTGTGATACCTCCAAGTCAGATGAGCACATCTAGTTCAGATCAGCATTCTCAATCACATACTAAACAAGGGAGCCAAGCAAACTTGAGAACTGAGACCTAAAAACTCCGACATCTTTCTTTATCTTGTAGTGAAAAGGCTCCAATCTGTGCCAGATGTCTTGAAAGTCCAGCACTTTGTGTAAGCTCTTAATGTGAAGTAATGAGCATAGTATGTGAGTGCAGAGCTATCACTTGATGATGAGCTGGCTACATCTCTGCAAGAGTTTCTTTCAGCTTCCTGCTGTTGAGGAACTAATGAGAGCAGGAAGCTTCTCAAAGCCAGAATAGTTTTTCCCTGGAGAGGTAATGAAAAATAGGTTTATATTACTGCCTTTGTTCCAGAGCGAGGGTGGCAGAGCTGTATGGCCTGAGGAGGGTCTCTTGAGAAAACACCTGTTGAAAATGAAAGCTTAGAAAGGGTACCCATGGGATAAAGAGAAGAGGAAACTTTGCCCTAACTGAGAGTTGAGATAATTGAAAAAGAGATGTTGAAAAGCCAAATCCATGTTCCGTGTTGGAAGAAAGACCTGTGCCCCTGAAGGTATCTGTGCAGGACCTCGTACACTGCACCTCCCTGAGTTCTGGAAGATTCAGATTTGTGCTGTTGAATTCTCAGCCTGAAGAAGCACAGCTGGGTGCTCATTTTCCCATCAGTTAGCGTGCATTGCTGCAAATCTCCTTTGTGTCACACCTAGAGGGGCTCATGTACCTGACTGAGGAGCAAGAGTGGCCAGGGGATCTTCCCTGTGCTTCTTCTAGAAACTATGTAGCCATAAACTCCATAAGGAAAAGGCTATGGATTCTAAAAGTGAATGTAGCTCTCCATTTTGACACTTCTTTGTTAAAATTTTTCTGCTTTTTAGCGACTGAACCCTGACTGTTGAAGCTGTTTGCAAGCAGTGGGAGCCCAGAGTTCCTGTCCCTGGCACAATTCAGGAGTTGAACAGCAGTGCAGCATGAGAGTGGGGGTCCTACTCTGCAGTTACAGAACAGGAAACAAAAAAGACAAGAAAAGAAGCTCTGAAAGTGTTAGAGATACTTGTAAATGCATTGTCCCTTGTCCTGTGAAACACAGTTGCTGATTTTTCCTGTGCTGCGAGTAATCAGCTGGCTATGAAATACAACTCTGAGGACTGGGATAGGTGACAAGAGGATTTAAGTTTACCAGATTTTAGGAACACCAAAGGCAGTTTGGTTTCCTGTCTGAACTTCAGTCTGAGTGGGAGCCTTGTCTCATTTAAAATATTTAATGGCATTCTACATATATTTCAGTTATCATGTGCTTTTAACAAGGTTTTCTATATTTACAAATGAAAAGTAGGCTTATTTTGAAAAGAACACAGATTTTAAAGGATTAAGAATCTTTTACAGATCATTTCACTTTCCGCATGACTTGGAGGAGAGCTTTACTTCTGTATAGGACATGTCATGTGCTACCCCTTGCTGAAATACTGTCCAGAGATAGCACAGATTTGTTGATACTCCAGAATGTCACTCTTCAACTACATTTTCTAGCCATGCTTTAATGTGATATTCTATTTGTACTGTTTAATTAAGTTCCAAAGAAGGCCTTCAGGTAGTTGTCAAATTGCTATCTTTGTTGCTGTTAGAGTCAGCAACACTTCATACACTGGAGTTCAATTCCCTGCACGCAGTGGGACTGAGAGCAAATAGTCATTAGCAGCCCATCAGCTCTCTGTAGGGCAAAGCAGTGGCAGAGCCACTCAGTCTTCTTCTCAGTGAAGAGCAGGAGAAAACAACAGGCCTTGTACTTCAACCTGCAGGTCAGCCTTGATCTTTAATTTTCTATTAGATTGCAGAAGTGATGCATCTTATAAAAAGAGGTAGTGCACAGCTTCTGCCAGAAGTAGTGAATTTTACCTCATACAGAGGCTGCATCTCAATGTGGACTTTTCAAGGAGGATACTTAACTTATATAAGATTTGATCCTCTTAATATGAGGTTCCTACTTTAAATGAAGACAGAAAGCCGGAATTTACTTTATGTGTTTAATTTTCCTCATTCTGTTAAAGAATTCAGTATAAAGCCTATAAAATGCTATTTTGCTGTGTCAAATGCCAGAGAAATTACTGCCCAGAAATATTACTGTGTATCTAATCATCTGAGCAATGCAGCAGAGTTTTGTAAACAGGCAGAAGTCTTCTATCTAACTACAAAGGATGCTGGTATCTTCCAGAGTATTAAGTGGTAACACACTTTCCAAGTGAAGTCAGTTAACCCTCTGGTCTCTCTTGTGCATCTGCATTCAGTCCTCCCATGTGATTCATGAAGCTTCCCCCCAGCTAGCAATTAATGGGTGCTAAATTAGTTTTATGTTTTTTATTCACTCTTCTAATTCTAGCACATCTAAATACTTTTTAAAATTTTTACGGAATAGCACCACACACATCAGCAGAATTCTCATTGACAAAGTGCCTTACCAGTGGGAAAGCATATATTCATAGCTAGTCCTAAGCAGTATCAAGTGAAAGGTACATGCATGAATCTTTGAGGGAAAGATAGCCTTAGTCGTGCTTCGCTCTGGATTTCAGAAAAAAATCCAGTGCAAGTGGCCTCCTCTTAACATACTGGTTTACACTCCAGTAAAGGTGACTGAGGAAAATGCACTTTAGATTTGGGCATAGCAGAAAGCTGCACAGGGTCTGTAATCCCATGGGAAAGAGAGATTATTACTCGAGCCGTGGTAACCTGGGCACTCTTTATGGTCCATCACAACATGTTCCACATATTCTCATGGGTGACTTGCAGTAACTAAAAGCACTCCAAAGACCCAGTCTGGGAAGCAGAACACGATCGTGTAGGATGCTTTCCCCCTAGTACATTCCTGGATAAATAGTCCTTTAGCACATGTGGCCTCTAGCCACATGTGATATAGCCTTCATGTCATGACCAGAAGGAGAATCTTCATTAATCTTGGACCAATGTGATTATTATATGATGGAAGATCTTAGAAGACTGGCCTGAACTATTCCAAAAGAAAAGTATGAGGGTTGGTTCTTGCTCTGTGTTCAAATAATTTGGCTGGGGGAGCTTGTTTTTAGGGATTTTGTATTTCACACATTTTATTTTTTATGGATTTTTGTATTTCACATCTGCATAGTCCCAAAGTAAACATATTTGTTGTGTACCACCGAATCACAAAACAGAATATGTGCACGACTTACCTGAGCTCCAAACCTACAGTGTATTGAGCTGTTCCATCTGGATTACAGAATACTGCCTCTCCTGTTGTGTTTTTTACTTTGTAATCACTACCCCTTTACTTCCATCCTGGCAGGTAAAAATGCAGCAAATATTTCTGTTGTTTACCAAGCGGAATTAACGCAGCAAGTATTTCATTTGCTGCTCCAAGCTGCCCGCTTATGAAAACAAGCTAGTACCGCTTTTTACAGTGGCATTCAAGACAGGTCTGGTTATAGTGAGTTTATGCTTTCCTCTAGTCTTCAAAAGACATCAGTCTGCTATTTTATATCCAAAGTGTGTAGCTCAGGATAGTCTTCCAAAAAGGGAAAATTAGCAATGAACAGACTAGTAACATAATCTAGGAGAGTATAGACAGCATTTTGTATTCTAAGTTACATCTCTCTACTGACCTGTATTTTGGTATTACTTGAGTTATTTATGTAGCTGAGTCACTGGAAAGGTTTTTGGGGGCTTGTTTCTTTTTTGTTCTTCAGCAACTTTGAATCTCCACTGATGCATGAAGTCCCAGAGCACCAAGGCAGCAGCACAGACAGTTCTGCAAGCAGTTTGGGAAGCTCTGTCACAGCATGTAAGAAGGTAACTTTTAAGTTTATGTTATATTCAAGGTCCAAGATATATATATAGCTTTGCTTTTTAGCTTTCAGCTTTAGTGAGGAATACAAAATTTAAGTGATACTTAGAAAAGGTTTGATACAGTAAAATAACTTAGTGGTGCTGTTACGGTACCTTGCAATTTTTGTCTGCCTGGTCTGTGCTTGTGTGGTCCCAAAATCCACTATATGTATATGGGAGGTAAACTCCCATTGAACATTTCTAATTTACCTCATTATCTGACAGTTCATTATATGAAATAAAAGCAGTGCATAGCAGGAATACTTTCAGGACTGCTCTTCAATAAATGACAAGTTTCTGGGACCCAGACAAAGCTTTGCTTCTCTCAGGTCAATGCAATGGAGGGTCCTTCATTAAAAAACTTTGACTGGAATGGTTTCTACAACAGGAGGTGGTATAGACTGCTATTTCCTAAAACCAGATTTATATGTACTAATTTAATTTAGCGCATGTGGGGGGGGAAAAAGTGACACGTGTGTGTGTATGTATGTCATTAGAAGGGGTCGGATGTCATTTTATGCATGTAGCTAATTTCAGTACAACTGATAATACAAAGGTGAAGACCTTTTATTCCTCCTCCCTAGGACATTGTTCTGGCAGTACAGTCCGAGGGAAGGGGACCAGAGACTATTGAGGAGGACAGGCTGTCTTTCACCTCTCACTTAGCAATAAACCTCAGAGCTCTGCTGTCTCCCACAGGCATAATTCTAGAGCTGAAAAGATAGCATTAGCTTTAAACCTTCACAGTTCATTCAGTCTTCCCATAATTCTGACTTTCAATAATGCTTTCCTTTTGAGTTTGGAGTTTTTTGTTTGTTTGTTTTATGTAAGGAGAGAGAAGTATAAAACATGTAGATGCTAAAGATTTATTTTCCTTATACTGAAAACCAGGCACAGAAGTTTTGTTAGATATAGTATCAATGATATAGAAAGAGAACTTGATAAGACAGATGTGTATGCTGGGGTTTTCCTCACCCCAACATGGCTAAAAGATAAAGTGTCAATATTTCATTTGATCAAAGGGTTCATTTGCAAAATAACACTTGGTTTTTAAAAATGCTGCTGACTGTAACTGGAATCCTCATATAGACACAAAATCTACTGTGTGGGAAAACATGTTAAATTTTCATTTAATCTCAGAATTGTCTACTTTATATAAGAGTGAAGGACAGTGGCACAGCACTAAGTGCCCCCACTGCCTTTACAAATGCTCCTGATTGGTCACGTTCAGAAGTATCACTCTCTTTTAAAGGGTGGCCTGTATCACATGGTTGAGAGCTGTTTCACCTGTCCAATCCCATACATTTGAGCTGTTCATTGTAAAACAAGTCCATTTTATCACTGTCAGCACACTAAAAGAAGTTATTCACTTCTGACAACACTTCTGACAAACAGCAGGATGTTTTGGGCTTCTTTACACCATTGTCAGAGAAAGTTCACCGTGTGTGTGTGTGTGTGTGTGTGTGTAAAAGAATGAAGACTTGTCTTCTGGCCTCTGTTAGGTGATTTTGAAGTTAGATGTGCAATTGGTGGTAGAGTGAAATGCTGTGGGTTCCTGCTGCAAGGGAACAGTTTGAACAGTTGACTTGCAGGTTTGAGTAGTTATATTTGGCATGAATGGCTCCTGTCAGGAACCATATGAGACGTAGCCTGTTACTACACAGGCCAACCTAAACGAATGCAGAAGATGTGCCTCTTGAGGTCTCATTTTATTCTGTATGTCCCACTTTCCTGTCTTTTTTTGATGAGTAGTAATTAACCAAAGCAATTAAGATGTTCAGTCACGAAGACGCAGATGTTTCATTTGTGGAGCAGAGCCTTTTTAATGCTGTCTCGGTTATAGATATTTACTGTATTTTAATGTCTTGTGATCTAAATCAGGGAGCAGGAAGCTGTTACACTAAACTCATACGCAGTATTTTCCTCTGGGAAAGAGTGACTTTTCTAATCCACACTCTGCTAGAGGCTGATTTAGTTCATTGATTCACAACGCACTGAGTAATGCTGACGGCTGAGTCTCTAGATGAGAGTGGAAAACTTTTTTTTAGAACCATGAATTACTGCTGATTTCACATTTAGTGCATGATGCAGATTCATCCTGAATTATTTTCTGAGTGTGATGATCCTGCTCCAAACCAGATATACAGCAGTATAGTGTGTGCAGCTGTCACACGAGTATGGTCAATGAATCAAATTCTGCTTTCAGTTGCTTTTCAATTTTCAGCTGATAGCAAAAATCCTAACAATGTGTCAGTGGGATTGGCTCTGCACTTGTCTTAATTAAATAAGAATGAAGAGAAGTACAAGACAGGAGGATGAAATTTTGGCAAGTGATAATGTTTGTCTTAAAGTGCAGGACTGCAGACTGACAGCTGAAGAAGAGGGTTAGTTTTGTTGTCATTTGGTACAGATCACCTCAGTATATTTTGAAAAAATGCTTAAATGCAAGAATGGCAATGGAATTATGCTGGTACAGATACAGATACAAAGAATACCAGTTCTCACATTGCTTTTGATTAATTAACTAGCTCTGTTAATTTAGATCAACTCCTTCAAACTTACACACTTTTGATCATTGCAGTCATGTATTATTTTACTATAAGGACTTCAGTATGTTCCTTTAAAAGCATGAATATCCCATCAAGTTTTCATGCATGTGCCAACTCTCACTTTATCTAAACACGAGAACCTATTTAACAGGGAGAATTGCCTTACAATAGCAAGGGGCTGTAAGAAATACTCCATTTATTCTTACCATGTGTGTATCTTTGGCCACTATAATACTGTCTGTTAACAAAGAAATATGCTCAAAAGTTCACATGGCTTCTAGAGATACATTTTTGTACAGCAGGTGTGTGTAACCCTATCTGTTATCAGCATTGCGGAGTGGCCCAAATTGTCCTTCCTCCACAGAAGTACTGATGGAAGAGCTCTGAGCAATATCGTGTCTATAATGGTCCTAATGCAAGAACTTGTGTTTCATGAGATGGAGTTTAAACTGATCCAAAGTTTACCCCTCACTCCTGCCACCACTGACTCAAAAGTCCCCTCCCTGTCCTGAGCACCACTCAGACCTGTGTAAAACCTGACTCTGGCACGCGTTCCTGCATTCCCCCATTCCCACAGCGCTGTCTTTTCGGAGTAATTTCTGGAGCCTTTCCAGATGACTTTGGGCCAACGTCTGTTCCTTAGATCTGACCAGCTGACCTCTGCCAACTTCTGCTGTGAGGACTCAAGTATATCTGGGTTTTTTTTCATCACCTGTCTTTTTCAAATCCAAATTGCTGTAAATTATTTTCCCCAACCTCCAGTATTAAAAATGTTACACCTATGCACCCCTCTTCACACTTCTGGATACATCCTCAAGTGTGTGTGCAGAACTACTTATGCACAGGAGAGCAGAATCTGGCCCAGGGAAAACGTAATCCTACTAATGGTAGGATCTTCTTCATCTGCTTGAGGTTACTTAAAAATCACATGCTGTCCAAAACTTGCTAGTAATAAGTTTTACCCTTGACTTCAAAGTCTATTATGAAAAGCTGCATGCAAAAAATTAAATGCAGTATAAAGCCTTGGAACTCATAAACCACCCTGGAGTGACTCAAGCTTGGCAACCATGACCTGACCTGACCTGACCAAAATATTTGTTCAGGAGACTTATTCCCTCTGTTGCTGCTTTACCAGTATTTGCTTCCTGATAAAAACATCCTCTGAAAGAAAGATAAATCTACCAAGGGTCATTTAACATCCCACAGGAGGCAAAGCAGGTGAAGTGTGGACTGCCCAGCTCATTTTATGGTTTATCATGTACAATATACATCTATGATCGAGCTGTTCTGAAATGCACACCAAGTTCTTCTGAGACAAAGACGAGCAGTACCAAGGATATCTGCAGCTTGTTTCTGCATGAGAAATTTCTGCCTATCACAGTTGCTCAGAAACTGTCTGAGTTTTGGGAAAGAAAGATCTAAAATGATTAAGGTCGAAGACAAACTCACTGTGATCTTTAAGGAAATTAAACAAGATTGCTTGTTACAGCAAAAGCTGTTTGAGGTAAAGAGAACTGTTTCCTGTGTATGCAAAATTATGTTTTGTTAGAACTTCAGCCCTTGAGGATGAGAATGTCTAGAATCTAATTAAATCTGAAATCATATATATGTGTATGTGTGTGTGTGTGTGTGTGTGTGTGTGTGTGTGTGTTTGTATATGTTCAATTCTCTGTGTTTTCATAAAGCCTCAGAGGATGGTAATTTTTCAGAAAGAGGAAAAGAATGCTTAATTCTAGATTTTACCAACCAGTTCATAATGCTTCAAGATTTCCTCAAAAAAAACCAAACCCACACAACAGTTTATTACACTAACAGGAAATTGTTTCTTTGGGATATGGAGTATATTATTTTCCCCATCTAGTCTTGGAGTTAGTTATGATGGCAGGAATCTTTTTGCACTGAGACGGGAGGTTGTAAAATTTATTGAGTGCAGAGTTGTTGCACTGGTAAACAAGATTAGCTAGCAGCCCCCAAGCAGAGGCTGGTGTTCATGTGAAGCATTCATGAGCCTTTGGCATTCTCAGAACAAAGTCTTTGAGCACAGTACTTTCTCTGAGTATTTTGTGAACCTTAAATTTGTATTTTAAAGCTCTTTGGAAGAAAACCCATAGCAGGGCTGGTGTACTGAGAAACAATCACAAAGGTGGAAAGTCTCCATGGAGGGCACCAGAAAAGGGCACTGAAGCAGGCCAAGCTCAGGGCCTGTGGTGTTTCCCATTACCTCCTCATCCCTCTCCTGCTGACTTTTATTCAGAAATCAATATAAGTATAATACAGGGAGTGAAATATTAACTGTGTAACTGACTTTCTACCAGAAAGATAAAAATTAGAGTGGGTGTTAGTCTGTGGGTGGTAATAAGCTTACTTCTGGATGCCCCCAAGTATTAGAAAATCGTGTCAACTGGCCAGATGAGCTTTCCACTGTCATTCATCTTCCCTGAGAAGTGAGAAGGCCTCACAAGTTATTCTCACTTCTCTTCCTAAGGAAGGGATCTAGGCTTAGAGATCAAGTGTTCTTGAAGTAGGACAAATGTGTGTCAGTACAAAACATGCAGTCAAGTAAAGGAAAGTGTAGATAGATTTTCTTTCCTTACGTATAGGAACAACAAATTCATATTTTAAAATATTATTATTAAAATAAAAGTCCAAGAATTAAGAGTACAGGCTATTTCCATGTAATACAAGAATTGCAAAGAGTACAAATAAAATGTACATCTATTTCACTAACATACTTCTTAACATAGCTGTCTGGGGAAGATGATAAGCCATAGAAAATGTTCTGCAAGTAGCATCAATGGTGCAGCAATATTTTTCCTGCTGTTCCCTGTTTTAAAGATACTAATGGTCCCTCTTTTTCATGGTAGAATATTAATACAGAGGCAGAAAGTAAAGAATTCAGTTTAATCTGAGCATCAGATTTGCAAACTGGCATTGCCTTGTTAAAGTCTACAGATAACTGCAGCCCCATTTTGGTTTTGTTTGAGTGGAGGCTGTGGCACAAGCTGCAGGGCTGTCAACACAGAGATTAAACCCAAAGTTTTGGTCTCACGGTGCTGACTGACCTCAGGACTCATTACAGAAGGTCCAAACTACTTCAGCTGCTCAGAAAACAGAAAAATTTGTTTAAGGAGTTTGGAGCCTTGGAAGTCCCAGAAATGAGGCTGCTGGCAGAATGAATAGTACTGATCTACTGTGGAGAGAGATACAGTCAGTCATAAAGGCTGCAAGTCTGTGTACTCTGGTGTAATTGAATGGTTAGTTTTCCTAACATCTCTATCACTTCAACACAGAAAAAAACTCATAGCAATATTTTCCAATAAAAATATTGGGCTTAGGCATTTCCTTCAAGTATCTATCTCCAAGGACTCTCAGTTCTGGAAGAAAATAGGCTAATTCTTTAGGGATATGTAAGTGATGTGACTTACGGTGCAGTAACTGGACAGGTCCAAACCACACAGGTCCATCTTGTCCATCTTTCTCTCTCCACCCTCTCCCCCCCCAAATTTTGTCAACAAAATTTATGTTGAGTTATAACAGTAGGGTTCAGGCCCCCAAAGCACAATAGGGCTCAGAAAAATTTGTAACTATTTAAACTATTTTTAACTATTTTAACAGATTCTCTGCAGTAACAGTCTGCTAGAATCAACAGACTACTGGCTGCAGAATCAGAGGACACCATGCCAAATTGGCTTTCTAGAAGACAAGTCGGAAAGCAACTGCGCCTCTGTAAGTACTCACTGCCATCTCCTCTGGATAAAAGTTCCCTGAGAGTTATTTGGGTAGGGTGTGGGGTTGACAACAGTACATGTTATACTGAGAAAGTCTGTAATTTCCAGCTTTCTTTTAAAAGCAAACATATAAGCTATAAATACATATGTCTACACAAAGCACATTAATAAAGACTACTGCAGAGGTTTCCCTGGCTTTCAGACTTTGGTGGCTCTCTGTATTTTTTATGTTCATAATCTGCAACTCACAAGAGAGAAAAATAAGCCAAAGAGAAAATTATTCCAAACCATAACTTGTTAAGTGGCAGGTTGGAAAGAGCAGATGTTTAAAAGGCTGCTCAATGTTCCTGAAGGCAGAGAGACACAATTAAAGAGAAAAAGCTCTTGCCATATTAGATGAGGGGAATCTGCTGAGGAACTCAAACAGAATTATTTTGCACTTGAAATTAAATTTAAATCTTATTATTGTGGGTTATAATGCAATTAAGATCAGCTTTTGTTTAATAATGTGCATGAAGAAATAGGAGTTATGTTGCTTTACAAACTATCTACGTGAAACTGGATGGAAATACGTGGATATGTTTCTAATAGTTTTTTTCTTGATGAAGGACCCAGAAGAGCAGATTTTTATTCAGAATCCTATTGGAATGCTATTCCCTGATCTCAGTGAGCAAAGAAGGGCTTTAGAAAAGATCAGCTTTATCTCAGGTAAAAGGTTTCCAGCACTGCTTGTGCTGCACACAGCCTAAAGACCAGCTGAGGGCTCTCATGGAGTCTGCTGGGATTCCCTCAAGGACACGGCCATGGAGCTCTGGCTGATGATCCCCGACTGCTGCTGCCAGGAAAGCGAATCTCCATCCCGTGGAGATGGCGGCCAGAGGCTTCGTGTCCTCCCTGGGGTGATGCACCACGCCCGAGAGCAGCAGGAGTGACACAGCAGTGTCTTTGCAGTACTGAAATTTAGGAATATGGTCAGAGGTTATTTGGCTTAATTAAGTCATACTGAGCACTGATCTATCAGTTTCCACAAGACAGAGTGAGCAAAATACACAGCCTAATCCCAGTGTGCAAGTGAGGAACCTTCCAAGGTGAGACCCTGAGCACATTCTTAACCAAAGCAGGTTCATCAGGCAGGTAATCAGTGGTATCCTTGTTTTTTCATATAGGAAGGGATTACTTTTAATGCAAAACATAGTGACCACAGTCACCTAATTTTACTATTTAGTATTTTATATCCTAAAAAAGAGGCTTATTTTCTCAGAGGAAATTATTACCTCAAATAATAATATAAAATTAATTATGGCTTGCTTTTTGACCTGTTGAGCTTTGACTTTTTGCTTAATTTTCCATAGAATCTTAGAGGAAATTATAAATATATATATCTGATAGTTTGGACATACCAAGCAAAGATAACTTGTTACAGAAAAATTATGCCATTGCTACCCTCCTTATTTCAGGCAACACTGTCTGATTTTGCCATGCTGTCCACTTTAAAAGATTAAACTACTTCAAATAGCTTTTTCCTCTACACCAATATTATAAGTGTTTTTTCCCTCTTCAGAGGATATTTGTCTAATTGCTAGACATTTCATTAAACTTACTTCAATTAACAATGGTACTGTTTAGCAGCAGTTTACTACTGAGATTAGGATACATAGCATCCTGCTAATATAATCAGGTAGCATTTTGAAAGTAGTTTAATTATGGAAGTCTCTTGTTTTGTTTGTTTCTACTGAATGAGAACTTAATCAAAATCCACTTAATAGAATAAAATACATGCATTTGTGAGACATAATCATGCATAAGCTCCACATAGTGATTTATAAATGCAATTAAAATTTCTGTAATGTGACATTCTTCTTACCCCATGGAGTGACCTCATAAAATAAATGTAGTTTCACATGAAAATGTATACTTTGGCTTACTCCACTATTGCCAGCTTTCTTTCTCTAGACCTACACCAAATGTTTCCTGCTTTGGATATGCTTTTATGAAGACCTTATGGGAAAAAAAAACCTGATACTTTGTCCCTACTTTCTCTCCAGAGATCTAGATCTAGATTACCTACCAGTGCTGAATATTTGTGGTTGGCTTATGTTAGTACAAGTTAAGAAATCTAAATTCTTGCTTAATTAGAGGATTTATCGTTTTCTTCTAGCATTGGACTCTCCTAAAGCACAGTCTCTTCATCTTGCACACAGAAATGTCAGTTATGACTTTATCTTAGCGGTTGCTAAGACTTAACACTTTTCTTCACAATACTTTTACAGCATCTCCAGGATTAAGGTGGTATTGCCACACTGCTGAAGATGTATCTAAATTGTCTTTTAGGAATTCTTAATGAAAACAGTCATGAAACTATTATTTAGGAAAAAAGTAGGATACAAAACTAAAGAAAAAAAAATGGTGGTATAGTCCTGCAAGATATTTGGCATTCATTTGGTTCAAGATGCTTATATTATAAGTGAATTCTCCAGAAATTCTCTGGCCTTTCATGCTCCAGGCCAGCAACATGTAGAAAAGCCATTAGAAATTATATTTGCACTGAAAAAATAAACCCAAAAAGTTCTCTCAAAATGGACGCAGGCTCCAATGATCTCCCCACGAAGTCGTCACTCCCCATCGCTCTTTGCATGACCATCTTGTCACAGTACGGAGGCTGAGAGACACACATTCCCACTGCACACAGCCTGACAGGGAGCTGTCCTCGAGAACCACTGGTGTAGGAAGGTAGAACCTCCCCTTCCCAAGCAGCGTGCCTTTGTGTGAGGGGCAGTGGAGTTCCAGACCGGCAGAAATCCTGCAAACTTCTTGTCAAATATCTTGGAGAAGCAGAAACTTCACACCCCTAAATGGCAGTGATAGGTATGGAAGGTGGAAAATACCTGCCTTTCAATTAAAACAAAGCACTAAGAAGCAGTGCTCATTTCTTACGTTAGCATAACAAGATAACACTTTTTAAAGAGTCAGGATGTGACAAGGGCTCATTTTAAATTGTTTTGTATCTCCTTAAAGCTGAGAAAAAAACTGGCTTTGCAGGCAGATGGATGAGAGAACAGTCTCAATAAAGTGTTAAAGGTTTTGAAACATTCTTGAAATAGTCCAGCAGCTTTTCCATTTGCAGTTGCTCCTACTCTGTAACTACATAAACCCATAGAGGGATGTGTGCAATGCAGGCTGTGTGCACAGACACAGGCAGTTGTGTATTGGTTAGATCCAGCCCAGGAACACATGGCCAGAGCAGAGGGAAAGGACAAGTACAGCAGCCCAAACTTCAGTCAAATTCAGTCATGGTAAAACACCCTCTCATCTAATTGTTGGCTCCTTTTCTGTGCCATTGGCACTTTTTGGGGAGGTGGTCTGATCATGATGGTGGAAGCACAAAGGAGAGTGGAGGACAACATGACTGGGGGAGTGGGACAGTGGAGGCAGCAACAACCACTGAGTGGGCTTATGCCACATGGAAAAACCCTAATCCATCTGCAGCACAGAAAGAGGAAGAATTACAGTTTGGGGTTGTAATCTGGTTAGTTTAGTGCAGGAGAACATACCCAGTCTAGGAGACAAACTTGAGCTTTCCAAAGAAGGGAGGCAATGCTTACATGAGTGAAGTGACAAGTGAGAGAGAAACAGATCGTTACCAAAGCCAACAGGTGATGTGATGCTGGATCACATGGTCTAAGGTCTCTCTATTAACTGAGGTAGTGAAGAATGTCATTTTGCTCTCATAGCAGCTGGATTTTCAGAACTGTCTGCTTGCTTTGCAACTGCATGGCTTTGCTGTCCTAAGCAGGTATTTCAGCATTATCACTTCCATTGCAGTTTAGCCATCAAACTTTCAAACAACTTCAGGAGGAGGTTAAGGATGCTGTTGTGTACTAATTTGAGCTGGTCAAATCAGGGCTTCTGTGGTCTCACAGCCTCCTCCAGCTCCTGCTTCATCTCATTTACTGCCCTGGCATTTGTACAAATGTGCAGTAAATCCATTCAGAGAGAAAAGTAACTATGAAATTAAGAAATTCGTTTTTCTAGCCAATTCTTCCTTGAATCATCTCACCATATTGTCAGATAAATGCCAGTGCTCACTCAAAGGGTGGAACAAAAACATCCAGGAAACAGTTCCCACAAATTAATTCAAACTGAATGATAACATATGCAGAAAGGAAAAGTCCTTGGCAAGGTGTATTTTGATGAAAAAACGGATAGCAGCTTTCACTTGAATTAAAGTAGATTATGAGTTGTTTTCATTCTTTTCTTCACCCAAGTCTTTTTAAGGATATGGCACTACATATCTTTGGATGTTTAGGTACAAATATACAGATTCATATTTTACATCAGTCTTTGATACTAGATTACTTCCAGGTAACTTGCTACCAATAGTGCAGACACTGTGTAAGGAACATTTTCCATCCCTTAGTCAGGGCCCCTGTATCCAGAATGTTCTTCAGAATGTGCAAAGAATGAGAGCATGCCCTCACTCAAGAGTGTAGGTGTAGTCCTATAGGAGCTCAAAAAGAAGAATTATTCCCAGGGCTGGTAGTAGTCAACAAGGCTTTTTGCACAGGCAAAACAGAAGTGCAGTCTTGAATCCCAAAGGAGGAGATTTTTGTTTGTTGGCTTGTTTTTAAACAAAGCCATGTGTGTTCCTGAATAGTAACCATGCACAGCGGAAACAGGTGCTTTGTTTTATTGTGTTTGAATGAAGTTTTGTATTTGCTAGCAAACATAGCAAAGCCCTGTTTTTCTGCCTAAAACCACCAGACCTACATACTAAGACCTTTTCTCTCCCTCATGAGATTGCTTGCACACCTCAGTACTATGTCATAGACAGGGAGTTACACGGGTGTTTATTTTACTTTTCACTCCATAATTACTCAACCATCTTCAGGAACAGCATTGTCTCTTTCAAAAATCAAAATCCATCCGTTGCTTTCCAGATCTAAACCATAATTACTGGGGTTATTTTTAGGTTTAAGTCTCATCTTCCTATTCAGCTTGACGATACCTTAATTACATCCTGCCAAGCTGCAGGAATCAACAGCGGCAGGCTAAATTGTGGCATTGAGTTGTAGTCCTTTCTCAGGCATGCGTGGGTGTTCATGCTGCTGTGGTAAGGAGTTGTACCTTCCAGAGAGCCCCTCTCTGGCTTGCACAGGGAAATAAAACCCCTGCTCTTCACCAGTTGCTCTCTGCCTTATGGAGCCCAGTGCAGGCAGACTGAGCACTTGCTTAAAACACCACTGGAAGGATTACTTGTATAATCTGTAAAATATGTTTCACTTTCTGCTCTTGTACGTACTTGGCTCTGAAAAATATATCTTCATATATGAGCTAATGTTAAGACAGAATTCAAATATGCCCTTAAAGAGGTTTATTTCCACATTTTCAGTACCACACATATATCATACAGCAGTCAAAAGCTGCCTTGTGAATTTCAGAGTGTGAACAATTGACAATAGATTTTCTTCTCTTTCCTGTCACTTCAGACTTGGGACAGTCTTTAATCTTCTGTCTAGATCTGCCATCTTCTTTGCTGTCCCTCCATGACAGTCTCATACTGCAGTGGTTTTCTGTCTGTGCTTAAGAGAAGCGGATGCTTAACCTTACTCTGACAAAGCTATAAATAAGCGCTGGGAGGATCAAGCGTGGCATTGCAGCTGTATCCTCTCCAGCATTCCACTCTGGCATGTTCTCTGTGCCTCCATGACCTGCTTTATCAAGAGATGAGATTCTTGTGCTACCTCCAGAGTGGACATCTGTGACTGCTGCTGCTGTTATAACCACAGGCTCCCTCTAACATGAATTGCAGGCTGAGGTTCGCAGAAATTTGTTAAACATTAAGTATACAGGGCACTGGAGAGAGTAGATGGTGCATGTGGCATAAATATTTATTGGAATATTTTCTCTAAGTCGTAAGTGGCAATTAATTACATCAAACCCAAAGGAATAAGCTTTAATGGGAAGAAAATATTCACAGCTGGTTTTGAAGCAATGGATTATGAAGCGATAACTTGGGAAGATTCATTAATGCAGTCCAGCCATTAAAATAGGGATAGTCTCTAAAATATCAAGAACCATAAATCCACCAAGTCATTTGAGATAAGCACCTTCTGAAGAATAATTTTGACTAAATTTCAAGCACATTACTGCTAAAAATGCCGGAAGGAGAGCAGTATAACACATCCTTCTGACAACATGTAAGGTGTACCTAAACCAGAATTGTGGCTGGGCTGGGGAGACAAGCGAAAGTCATATCAGGACCTTATTTAGGTGAACTTGAGTGACTCACAGCAGATGCACTGAGTTGTCTGCTTTTGGAAACACTCCATTAGGACCTGCAAGAAGTGTGATTGGAAACCTCATCTCCTGCTAGATAGCAGTTGTGCAGCTCACAGGAGAGATTTTTACATGGAAACTGAAAGGAGTAACGTGGCTTTTTTGGCCATCCCAATTCAAATATAGGGCAAGAATAGCAAAAAGACTTCCTCCACTCACAGCTAGAGATGGAAATTGCTTCTCTCTAATCATGCAAAGGACCGCACAACAGAAGGAAAGCTTGGAGCTGATTTCAAGTTGATGTTTCCCCAGCCTGCCTTGCATTGCTGTTGTAATTTTGGGCAGAGAAACTGTCAGTAGAATGCCGTGGTCCTACTTTGACACAAATGGAATTTTTGATGATAGCCTGATCTGACTTTGGTGAGATAAGGAAGATAAGGAGATGCTGGATATCACTGAGGGATACCTGTCATGAAGCCTTTTGAGTTATTTGTAGTGCAGAAGATGGGCCTGAGCTGCTTCATACTCTGAGGTTACCACTGTATGCAGGGCTGGAAGTAATTTTCTTCACAGTGGCTGGTGTTTGGCTATGTTCCAGATTTGTGCTGAACACAGGGTTCATAATTTAGAGATGGTTTTGCTATTCCTGAGCAGGGCTTGCACAGAATCAAGGCTTTTTCCCTTGTTCTGCCCCCACCAGTGAGTTCACTGGGGTGCACAGCGAGCTGGGACAGCAGACCCCAGCTGGCCCAGGGGATGGTCCATAAATGTGACATTGTGCTCAGCATAGAAAGCAGGGGGGACAACGAGAAAAGGGGGGACAGAAATTCTCCCACCTGTATAATACTGCTGCCTCACATTTTCATTCATGCAAATCCTTTTGCAAGCAGCTACAGGGCATATCTAGTACTTCCAAACTAATATTTTAATTTCTACATTTCACAGCTGGTTCCTCTGCCAGAATCATTTTGGCAAGCATGGAAATTAATGCGAGACAAGCATTGCATCCAAATGCTAATGGATGATTAGCTCTGTCTTCCAGAAACTTTTTTTTTAATTCTGAGTCACTATCAGGCTATTTCAAACACCTCATATAAGACACATTCCAGCTCAAGATGCTCTTTAACCATTTAAATATAAAAGGTCAGATTTTACTGTGCATGGAGGAGAGAGCTACATCTCTTATACCATTCCCAGTCTCCTATCTACTAAAAATTTGCACTCTGCATATTACTGATAACTGCAAATGACCCCAAAAAGAAGTGATGAGAGCCAATGGCAGTGAAAATAAGTCATCAGAATTTGTTCAGTGGAGGAAAGGAAATTGTAATCTACAAACAAATACCTGCAACAGAAAAGCAACAACTGGTAGTTTTCAGTTTCCTTATTTCTTATAATATTGCAGCTCTTCACAAAAAGATGTCAATCCTTAAAGCACTAGATACTATATATACTAAATATACTTTTTCAGTAGATGCTTATCTGTATGCTCAGGAAAAGGAAACACTTGGAAGTTACTCGATTGCATTCTTCCATCCCAAAACAGCACACCAATTCAATAGCAAGGCATGAAACAAAATCCTGCCTGCTTCCCAAAGCTACTCAGATGTGGAGTAATAGGAGGCAAAATAATAGTAATGATTAAAAAAAAAGGTGGGAGAACACTCTGAAGGAAAACTCTGAAGAATATTACCTGAAACCCACACATCTCAGCTAGTAGTTTGTTAATGGTTGAGATCTCTCTTTCCCAGAAATTATAGGAAAGTTTCTTTTCCATTACGTGCTTTATAATGGCAGAGTCACAAGCCTCACTGCTCTGCATGAAGGCATTTTAAAGCCTACTATAAAACCAGAAGGAAGATGAATGGAGATGACATGTTGGACATTATGAATCCATATGCAAAAGAAAGCCGCGTGTGCACACTCCTGCTTCAGATAATCCTCATTTCCTCTTCATTAGTGTCTGTGTGTGAGTGCACAGTTATATCTTTAAATAGCTGAGAAACCTGTGAGTGGGCCGGAGTGGGTGCAGGAACCGCGTGCCCCCAGGCAGGGTCTGTAATTGCCTCTGCTCCAGCTGAGGCTGCTGTGGCTGGGGCAGCGGAGCTCCTCCCGAGTGAAATGCGCG
This sequence comes from Callaeas wilsoni, assembly GCA_013398955.1. NCBI lineage: Eukaryota > Metazoa > Chordata > Aves > Passeriformes > Callaeidae > Callaeas > Callaeas wilsoni. The sequence goes on along the minus strand of VWPU01022113.1, from coordinate 55,703 downwards.
GTTGTTTATCACACAGATAAACACAGAAGCCCCGTGACAGCGTGAGAGCTTGAAGAACATACCGGGGTGGAAGTTCTTCTGCACAGCTTTGTGCTCTCAGCATGGAACCTTAGCTTCCACTGCAGGTTGAACCTATCTGCAGCTGAGAGTTTTCCCGCAGGTGTTCTCTTCTCCAAAGAGCTTCTCTCAGGACCTTGTACAGACAAAGGCTGTGTCCGTGTGCCCTGTGAACTGAAAGGTGCACTACAGCTGTTGATACAACAGCCCTAAGTTAGAGAGCAAACAGGAATCCCACCACACATTGCAGTGTCACTGAAATTACCAAAACCACCATTCCTTATAGTACCGCAGGAACCTAGCTCAGGCTGAGGTTTCCAGCTCCTTTTCCAAAAAGATCCAATCCAATCCTCAAGTAGATGCCAAGATTTCTCATCTCTTTGGTCTTCTGCAAAGAGACTGGGAACTACAGAAGCCCAGGCTTTAATCATCACTGTGGGAGTTGCCCTTTCTGTAGTATGAGTCTAGACCCGCAGATTTAAGATGGCCATGAAGAAAGCAGATGTTTTCCTGGTAGAAGCTTGTCTAGGGAAAGAAGTTCAGACCAGAATACCTTTCTAATTCCCAGCTTCACTACTTCAGATACAAGAAATTGAAAGCTAGAAGATTCTTGTTTTATTCTAGGGGTTTGTTCTAAACCTCTCAGAAGGGTTATTCAGGTATTTTTTTCTCCAACCGTGTGTGCAACTAAGTATGTAGAACAAACAACTAATTTTTTTAAATTGCAGAGCTTAAAAATAGTAATGATAAAGCCAATAATCCAACTGACTCATGGACAGATCTTTATTTCTGTCAGCTGCTGTGCAATTTAGTAGAAAAACATCTATGATTTCAGCAGCTCTATGGTCTGGCTTTGGGAATGCAGAGCTTGTGAGAACGGATGAGTGTGCAGAAGTACAGGTACTTCTGCCTGACACACGGGGATTAGGGATGGATTCAATAATTCTGATGTCATGGCCACCTCCTACAGATTGCAGCAGTTGTTTAATTGAGATATCCCATGCACTTCTTAACTGACAGTATGCAAATGTGGGTAGTCGTATTTTTAAAGTATTTTTTGCTAAGTATATGGGAAGAATTAGTATCAAATCCACAAAAATGAGTTTTCCCAGTTAAAACTCACCTTATTTGCTATGAGGAGCTTAAAGAATTTCCCATTTGCTTCTTGAACTGTGTATTTGGGTAAGCTAAGTCCTTCCAGATCCACATATCCACCCTGCACTCTTTATTTTTTTCATTCCCTCAAATTGCTGGAAGAACTCGATGAGAGGAAATTCTTTAGCTTTACTATTTCATACTGGATTCTGGAACTCAGTAAAACAGACTTCAGCTGGGGAAAGACCTAAATCTGTCCAAAAATACATGTGATTAGGCAAAAACATTCTCCCAAAACAGCTGTGGGTTTCTGTGACTAAAAATAGTTTGACAAACTAGTTGAATTACATTTAAATTAGTTTGATAAAATTTTTTTTAAAGAATCAAGAGAACACCTAGGATTACAGCCTCAGTAAAGATGCATAATTAGAGTTTCTGGTTGCCTGTTTACCAACAGAAATAATTTCAGGCTCAAGTGAAATAGTCACTTTTGAGCTTACTGGGTTATATCTGTCTAATCTGACAATAGGCCAGAGGTTCCAGAGCCAGAGTTCCTGCAGGTTTCATGAATACAGATGTAACTGAGAAATTGTAAGGGTGTGAACTCAAACCTTCCTTATACAACAGAGAAACCAGACAGAGCTACACTTTATTAAAGATTACTGAGAGGAAAGTGGCAGTCAGAGCTTACACATCAACATGCTGAAAAGTTAACCTTAAGATGTTAATACATAGATAAGCAGACTTTTCTAATCTTGGCACTCACACAGCCAGTCAGCCAGACAGCTGTTTTCCAGACTCATTCATAAGCACAAGAACCTGTACCATTCCTTCTTTTTCAAGTAATCTTGCTGCCTCAGAGCTCTACCTATTTATAACCTGCCTAACAGCTGGGGCAGAGCTGCCCAGTAATTTGTACAGCATGCATGAGCAGACAGATGCTGTGCACGTCTGCTGCAGCAGAAACGGAGGTCAGTCCCAAAAGGTTTGGTTAAAAATGACTGAAACCATCCCTGTCACCAAACTGTATCCATCACAAAGCTGTCATTTCTATTGCTTGTAACAGTGGTCAGCAGTAGCTGGACATTTTGTGTGCTGAATGCAAATTCGGTAGAAGGAAGGATGAAACATTCCTTTTCAAGGGGAGAAAACATGATGGTCTTGGTTTAAAAATTTAGTTTTATGACCCAGGAAGCAATGAGAAGGACTGGGGCCAGGATGGGACTGGTGAAGAAAAGGAAGAGCTGAGGACATTATCCAGATCAGTTAGATTTTACAGTCCTAATTTCTTACAGTGCATATTTATCATATGACTGAGCTCAATCAAAACCCATCGTCAGACCTGTGTGCTTCCTTCATTAATTCTCACCCCATTCCCTGAAAAGCAGAGAGAACTTACAGAATGATCTACTTTTAGTAAAGAATTTTTTAATCAGAGGAGAAAAGGGGCTTGTTTTTGATCTAGAGACAACAGTTTCTGATCCACTGGATACAGTCCTGAAATCCCTTCACAGAAAGCTTTGAGTAGAGATTTATCAGGAAGAGTTCCACAGGGTGTGACAACCATGGAGCTGCTGGTTTTCCCTGCTGCCCTACAAAGTGCCACCTCCCCATTCCTTCTTCCCTCACTGTAGTCCTGAACAAAAGGCACCTATGCCTGGGAGACTGCAAAACACAGCAGACCTGCCCCACTGTGTGAAAAACTGAACAAAAATGAGACACATGGTCTGAACTATTATGCATATTAACATTTTACTTAAAAAGGTGGTGGGGAGGGGAACGTTTTGGGTATCATAATGAGGCGATAAGCACCTTTAGAGTAGTGGAGGCAAGTAAGGAAGAACTGGCTCAGTTTAAAAACCCAAAACGAAATACATTGTTGCAGATATTGGCGTTTTAGCTTCTGATCTGACGGCATATACCTAGTTGTATAATGCACAATTGACTCTTTCTATCCGCTGATGGATACACTTACACCTTGGTAATACCTGCTCCTTCTGACACCCCGGAGACCTGCGGCAGGTGGAACTCCAGCCCGATCAGCCTCTCATAGTCCCTGCTGTGGAGTATTTTCACTTGACATCTTTGTTTAGCAAAATCATTTGCATTTTTTTAATTAGGCTTAGCCACATTTACTTCCTCATCTTTCTCAACTGCTGAAAAATCCTGTAGAGCAGCACAGAACAGTTTGCTGTGCACAGATAAGCAGAATGGATTTAAGTACTTAAAACGCTTTAATCTTGTTTTGTGCTTCTACATGACATACAAATGTCTTTGAGAAAAATAATTGATTTTTATAGTAGTTTAGAGCAATGCTGTACCAAATAAAAGTATCTAGGTGTGTTAAAGAAAACAGTAAGCAAATACTCAACTGTCCAAGAAATCTGAGCATTCATTTAGTAATGTACCATCAATGTTCTCTTCTCTGTAAATCAAACATCATCATAATTTTCTGCTTCAGTTGCTCGTAGGATTAAAGAATTCATCTGTTTGGCTTTGTAGACTGCAGGCTGTTATACTTCTTGGCTTACCAAAACTAGCCTGGGCAGAGACTGCCAAGACCATTGGAATTTGGGGCTGCAGGGAGTCAGTCTTTCACCTTGGTTTCATTGTTAAATACCTTGTTTTTTGAAACCATTAAATATTTTATATTCTTTGGTGTATTTGGGACAGAGTTCTTAGCCAGTGATGGTTTCAGTCATTTTAAATAAAACTTTTTGGGACTGACCTCTGTTCCTGCTGAGTTGTTTAGCAGAGTCTGGCCTAAAATTAACCACAACAGTTAAAACTTTATTGCATCATTGCATTTTGGCAATTTGAAGTTTCAACAGTTTCTATGAAATCTTTTCCCTGGAAGTGTCTAAAATTTGAAAGTACTGTTTTATAAAGTTTTGTCTTTATCTTTCTGGAGCAGCCTGGTCACTGACGTATGCTTCCAGACTGCGCTTGTATTTCAGTAACACGCCTGCCCTGCTGAGCAGGAGGTCAGAGGATGCAGGAAAAATCGGATAAGGTGCAGGACTGGCTTCTGAGCAACCCACTAACTGATTTCAGGTTACTACTTATTATTTTGCTCATGAAAAAATCCTCCTTTAAAATACCACCTCCTGCAACGGTCTGATGGAACCGTAATTTTTCCATAACAACAATTTTCAAATACAGGAAATGGAAAAAGTCAAGATTAACTTGAACAAAGCTAAATGATGGTATCAATTATGGTTTATTGGTTTATATTTATCATTTTTTTATTTGGACTGGCCTTGAAATCATATTTGTTAACTGTCACAGTTATATTATCTAGTCCTCTGAGATTCTATTTAACATTTAAATGGATATGGAAAGAAAGAAAATAAATAAGCATAATAAGACCTATCCAAAAAAAATTTAAGAAGATTAATGCAGGCATATAAGGTTTTACAGAAATGTACATTAACTCTGTAGTCTTGCACAAGCAGTAATGCTTTCTATTCATTCTGCAGTAAAAACTCCTTTTGTTGCCAGTCTATAAATTAGTGGTGACAGAGAAAAAAAAATTAACTTTGTAACGGTAATGAGAGACAAGCAAAGGGTGGAAATATTAGGCTAGCTATTGCTCCTGGCCTTGATGGGTGCAAAGTCATTTCTGTGAAGGAGGTTTTACACCCAACATGTGCATATTTATTGGAGCAGTCACAGAGTGGCTGATAACAAGCTTCCCATCAAATGCAGTGAATTTGCCCAAGATCCCAAATGTCTGAAGATGCAATGTAGGGAGAATTCTACTCTCCAAAGCCTGAGTCACAGGGAAAACCTGACAGCAGATTTTTGGCACATGAATCAGAACTGTATTGTAGAATTTATACTGAGAGTTGCAGCCAAACAGGCCTCAAGTATCAGTTACAAAAGTTTTCTTCTAGTAAGTAATTGTGGTGAAGTGACCAAAGCCACAAGCTTCCAAAAAAAGTTTGCAATCAGCCTCCTTTCACACAAGTCCTACCAGACCTATATGATAAACAAAAGGTTTCCAAAACTACTAATTTGTTTCCTTATTAGCTATTGGATAATCTTATGTGACATTTTAGAACATTTCTTTAGAAGTCATCATTTCACAGCTGTTTGTTTTTATCTTTATAAAAAAAAAGGTACTTGAAACTGTATTGGGATACAAGATTTAAGAAATTAAAATTTTGAAGAAAAGCAAGGTCAATGATTAGGGGACCTTGCAGACAGTACATATATATATATACACACACACATTTATATCTGTCTATCACAGTAAGTCCAAGAGTTTTTATTTAGCCATCACATTAGCATAACTAAGACAAGCGAAAATAAATGCAAAGTTCTGGTTGGGAGCTTTGCAGATCAGCATTTTGGTAACCATCAAAACAAATGTTTCTGTCACACAAACTGGCTGTGTGGATACAATCTGCTGGAAAAGGCATTTTATGCTATCCTAATATAAGTCAAAAATACGTGAGTGATTCTCGTCATTTTCAAAGAGACAAAGCTCACAGCAAATTTCTGGACAAAATCTGGCACGTTGCCACTCCTTTGATATTTTCTGTGGGTTACAGTTTACTTTGTCTCCGTGTACAGGCTAAAACAATATTTTTTCCTCGGGCTTTTGCTGACTTCAGCTCCTGAGGGAGCCCATCATGCAGCTGTAGGTTCTGTGAAATACTCACCATTCCAGTGAGCAATGCCTTGGAGCAGCTCTATTCTGTTATTGTGCTGTGGGGAAATTACAGTGATCTAATCTTTCTAAAGCCAGGAGACTCAGACTTAGCTCTAATAGAAGTTTAGAACAACTGTATTGTTTTTCTACTTTGCAGAGATGAAATTAGGATGAGAATAGGCTCAGAATTCCAAAACTGCCATCCTATTCACAGAGTTATTGCTAAGAGCAGAAATTATTGTGGTCAAAGATTCCATTAAATCCTTAAAACAACTGTCATAGCAATCACAGTTGATGTAAAATTCAATCACCCTCTTCACAAACTGTACCTTCACTGTCCTACATTTAAAAAGGGATGAAGTGTTTAGAATAATAGTGTGTATAGGAAACAACACACACCCTGAGAATAAACAATACCTGCCCAAAATATGGACAGGAAACAACATGGAAGTAAAATGCCAAGCCTTTAGTATTTCAAAGGATATTTCTAAATAATAATCAGAACCACACTGCATTGGTGTAAGATGCGTGTCACTCACGAGCAACAAGGCAAGGTGCAAAGAAGCACAGTGAGGTGCATGTTAATTTAAAAGTGGCATTGGGAGAGCTTCATACCTGGTCACCCAAACCAGGACAGAGGACACAGCTGGCTGTCCTGACACCCAGCTGCCTTCTGCTCCTGCCACTGCACTCCGGTCAGCAACAGATGGAACATTTAAAGGGAACAAAATCACTACTGAGGGCATGGAGGAAAGTTCTAACTGCGAGGGGCAGCACAGTCTGATCCTGCCTTTCCTGCTGTGGAGCTGCAGTCGCTGCTGCAGTTCTCTGCCATGAGGACTCCATTCCTACCAGCACTTTACCTGTTTTTTTACATAAAACTGCCTCCAGTCCTGGGCTCAGCAGTTGCTCCCCTTCTCATGTCCCACAGTTGTATCCTGCACATCCTCAGGTTTAGGCATTTGAACTATTTTAACTTGGCACCCAGGAACTGCCTGCTCAGAATAATTTTCTCCTGAGATCTCTCCTCCTGGGGCTAATTACCTTTTTCACTTCTGTTTGTAGGAAATAAATCGTGAGTTTTATGGGCAGATTACAGAGCAATCCCAAACCAGTTGTTCCCTCTATGCGTCTCGTGGGGTGTCTGAACTGGCACCTGGCATGAGTTGACTCAGTGATGTGTCAGGAAGAGGATGGGAAAAGCAGAAGAGCACAGACCTGGGAGATAAAGACTCTATAAGCTCATTTTCTAGACAGCATTTACATCCTGGCATTTCAACCGGGACAGCACAGAACATGGAGAATTCTGCACAGTCCTGCTGCACATCCAAACATCTACACAGACATTTAGCCTCTGCTGAGGTGTATGGCACCAAACCCAGCTTGCTGGTGACACTTGGGCCAAAGCTGAGGATCAGATGGATGGGTGGAATGACAGGGATGAAGCAGTTTGTGTCACCTGCATATGGTTCTGCTACCATTTTGATATTGTCTCTAACTGTATTGTCATAATCCAGCAATTGATGGATTAGAAACTTAGAAACTGTGTTTAGGAGTGTCCTTTAGGTTACAAAGTCATAGGCTCAAATGTTAGAAAATGGCAGATACACAGTACTCTGATTCTTCATAATTTTCCCCGTTTTTGCAGACTAGCTGTTCACTGAACCAGGCAGCACTACTGCATTGCATAAATGTGGGCATGAGGTAAAATTCAGGTTGCACAAGCCATCTGTATATAGTTCTCATTTTTGAGTCTTTTCTTTTCAATTTAGCTTCCTTTGTTTTAAAATAGATATTGAAATTTTTGGGAGGGTGGTATAATGTAGATGTACTTGATTTTATGGGGGGAGAAAAAGCCCACCTCCTGCAGCACTTCAAGCAAGTGTTGACCGTAGTTCTTCGCAGCACAGAACACAGGACTGTGGCTTTCTCTTTGCTTACCAGGTTAACTGTATCCTGAGGCCATTTATCAGTGAGGAAAATACACTGTGTGTACATTACGTCCTTAAATACTTTATAAAAAAGAATTTGTTAATATATAGTTCTTTAAAGAAGTGAAGTGTCTACATAATTTCAACAGCGGCTCAAGAGCAGATTTCAGGACTTCACTGATCTATAGAATTTACCTCATGCACCTCTTACCAGTCATAGAAATTATTAAGCAAAATAGGGAAGAAAAAGCGAAAACAGAGTTCCTCTATTTGCTTTTTATATGACCCTGGAAAGTAAAGACTTCTTCAAGAGCTCAGCAAGTTATTGATGATAACTGCCTGGTACTATCCTAGTGGAAATGCTTGGAGAGTTTGATGAGAGGAAGGTTGAGGGTCAGACCCAAATCTGCACTATTCATGTCCAAGAATCTGCAAGGTGCAAGAGTTGCTATTTACAGTGTGCCTGTGCATTGAATTGTTTAGGGATATGTAGCATCCTGCTTTGTTCTACATTTCAGTGCAGTGGTACATGTTCACCAAAAGAACAGCCCTTTTCTCTCTTGAACAGATGGGATTTCTAAACTTGGAAAAACTACTGGATCAAAAGTAGATGCTGGCATCTACCTGGGAAGTTGTGGGTGACTATCTCACTGTGTAAAGCCTGAATTTGGGTGGTAGGTTGTTTTCTTTTTGTGTTATGCAACACCATTTAAATTTTGTTGTTTTCTCCCTCCAAAATAAGTACTTCCTAAGACAGAAAAAAAAGGCAGCATCTTGAATTTTCTGCATGGTTTCCAGACAGTAGATCAGTGTGAGTGGAAAGCAGACACACTTTGGAACTGAAAAGGTGTTTGTGCGAAGTCATGGACGTGAAGCGTAAAGAAGTGGCTGGGAAAGGACTGACATTTAAAGATACTGTGGTGAGGAGAAGGTTGGGTTACAGCTAAACTAAGCTGCATCTGATACAAAGGAAATAAAAATCACAATTAAATTGAGGTTAGCAAATCCTGACCTGACCTGGGCTCTTTCTTCATAATCTATGCAGTATTTCCATCCTAAAGATTATTAATTATTCTCTAGTGTTGTTTTGCCTTGTTTCGATGGAGGTTTCCCTGATAATTACTAGAAGTTAATCAAGCAATGCAAGCTAATGAGAGCTTAAAACTTGCATTATGTTAGCAGAAAACAGGGAGAGATTTTTCGCAGTAGATCATTTTCTCTTTGAGCACCACTGGTGAAGTATCTCCCAACAAAAATATCCCCACAGTGAACTTCCCAGAAGGAAGCAGTGTGCAGAGCATGCCAGGATGGAACTGTAGAGTTAATCTATGGTTACACTACCTCCCCATCTAGTCCTGCCTCCTGCTCACAGCAAAGGGAAAAAAGTAAATGAGTTCATCAGTGTCTTTCACCACTGTCAAACTGTTTTTGTTTAAAAATTGCCTATAATTAAAACTGCAAAATCCACTGAACAGGAGAGGCTAAAAGACTGCATTGGCAGTGTAATAAATCGATGTCAATGGAATTTGACAAGTGTATTTGGAAACTGAATTCGGTACTGCTGCAGGTTTTATAGTGCAAGTTCATTAGGTTCTGAAAATCAATTTTAAAAAAAAGGAAAGGAAGGTAATGTGACTTAAAATACTAGATATTCCTGCTTATACTGAGGCTTCTTCTACTGAGGCAGTAGTGAATTATTTGCCATGCACACCTGAACCAGAGATGATGATTGTTTTGGCTGCTTGGCCAGGGCCTGGGATGGCAGTCAGTGTCACTGGTAGCAGTGCCAGCGTTCATCACAGCAGTCGTGAGCCATCACCCCGACATGGAGGTAGCAAAGGGCAAACCCAGGTTTCTCAGAGGATCAGGTGTTTGGCTGGAACGTCCCCGAAGACACAACTGCTCCTGTGCAGCTTTTTCACAACACTCCTCAGTAACAGTCCTGCCTTCAGCACGGGGTGACCATGCTGACCAGACTTGAAACTGGCCCCACACCTTCCCACACTCCTGCCCTGGTGCCGCATTAATGGTCCCCTGAGCAAACACACCTCCATGCACCTGCAGACTCATAACTCATATTGTTGTGGGAAAGTCCATGTGCAAATCAAGAGTGCCATTTTCTAATGATTTTTAATAACTACCTATTGTTGATATGTGAAATGCCTACATGTGAAAACCCAGTAGAAAGTAAGAGAAGTGTTTGTCTAATCAACTCTACCATGTTTAGGCCATTACATAACCACCATACTGTGTTGCTAGAGGGTATTTTTACTATTTTGTAGCTTAGACATTTTTATAACTATTTCTTAAAAGTTCAGCAGATGACAGTGGCATATCCTGATTGTTGTCATTATCAGGCACAGAAATATTTTTGCTAAAATTGTAAAAGGGCTGGAAAATATGTTTGTAAGTTCATGTAAAGATGACATTAAACTATTTAAAAGGGCAAAAAGCTTTCTTCTTCACTGGGTGTTTTTTTTTGGTTTCTAATGGGAGCACTGGCTGGATCTTTCCATCTGCTGTGCTGGCTGTTACTGCAGATGGTCATAATCTGTACATATGGCATGTGCATATATAAACTGAAATCAGGGTTGTCTTGGTGTAAAAGCAGGCACACAACAGGAGCTCGGGTGCCTAACACAACAGTGGTGGTGAAGGGGATAACTTAGAGCATTTTCATTTTCTATGGGATATTTACATGGAATTAGGGAAAGGATCATTTCCTTTTTGCTGAAAAAGAAAAAAAAATCACTCAGCTCTCTTATGTTCCATTTTGGATCTGCAGTTTATTTGGAATCAGGTGTTGGCTTCAGCTGAGCCTTGAATTGTGTAAGGTTTTGGTTTAAATGAGGACTACACCAAACTCTCATAAACTTCACAGTCAGCCTAGCTTTGGAGTCCCTGCTTCTAACTCAGAGCTAGAGGAGGGATTTTCTCATTAGAAAATGGCCTTCCAGTAAGAATATAATAAAATAAAAGTCTTCAGAAATTAAATGGTCTTTAGATCTGAAGTTTCTGCTTAAGTCAATCTCACTACGATTAAATGGTTGCTGAAACTCATAATAATTAAGGAAGGGGCAAAACCCCTTGTCATCAAAAGTAGAACTTTCTGGTGAATCAGGTACTCACCAGGCAGTTAAGCTGTTCTGCACCTGTAGTGGTGTCCACTTAGCAGAGCTGAAAACTTCTGGTTGAATATTGGCTCATGAACCAAGGTTAAACAATTTCATAAAGTTTTAAACTTCTACATAGACATTCTGGAAAGTTAGGAAAAGTACTCCAGTATTTATGTGGTGTGCCAAAAAACTCTAAAAGCAACTCACAGTTGCACTTACAAAACATTCAGCAACGAGTGCCTGAAAAGAAGTCATCATTGGAAAAGCACGACATGAGGAATTTATCAGATATATAATCAAATGTATTTTTAACATTTCCTCTACCTTTACTAATATCCTCTGTATTACAGTTTATTTGCAACATTTGCTCATTCATCAGACAAGCCAACTATCAGCACAGATAAAGTCATGACTCTTAGTCCTTTTTTTCCTCCTTTTTTAACATTACTCCACTGTTTTCTTTGCTAATCTTTCTACCTTTCTTGTACAAGGAAAAGGCTTCGCAGATTCAGCTACGAGGCTAGAAAATGAAAATATACTGACTTTTAAAGGGTTGCTGCCACTCCATTACAACTTTATAAGGTGCTGTTTCTTTTTCTCTCTCACTACAGGTTTGTTTTGTGAATTTAGATGCCAACAGAGATGATTGCAGCGATGAGCAAGTGAAACAGGTAACTGCTTAGGTCTCAAAAACATGCACAGTGGATCTAGTCAGGCCCACCAGGACTCTCCAGTAAAAACACAGATTAAAATTCTATGAACAAATCAAAGCCAGCCCTAGATTTTTAACCCTTACAGACAGCAATGCATAAGGAGTCTGAAATTTTCTCAATACTGAACCATGTTACATAGCATTTCTTATTCCCATCCCAGAAATTTGTAATGGATTGTTGCAGTCCGAATTCACAGCAGTTATATGAGTAGATTTCTTGCTTTTATCAGAGAAGTGAACATGGACATGTTATACATCCTTTTTTTTTTTAATTTGGCATAATACTACATAAAAAGATTTTCTGGTGTTCTGCTCTGCCACCAGTTTCTGATTCCTTTCTCTGTCCTACTGCCAAAAAGCCTTTGAAAATCTTCCACTCATCTAGGTCTTGTTCAGCTGAGCTGTCTTACTCAGTCAGACTCCACAGAGGTAGATTATGTGGTCTTGTGGAGGGGGTCTAGATAAAACAGAACTAAAGGTGTTTTATCTGTTTAACTGCAAGTTACACAAGTAGGAAAAAAGGAATTTTTTAAAAGTAATAAAAAACCTTGGTTATTTTACAAACACTGAGACAAACCATGTAGTGATCTGATGTTTAAAACACATACCATTCCAGAAAAAAACCCTTAAATCTGTGGCAGTTTTAAAGGTATGGCCTGGTATCAGTTTTATGCTTACATCTTCCTTTATCAGTTCCTTTTCATCATCCTGGCTTGGTGCCCATGTTTGACACACCAGTACAGAAGCAATATGTAGTGAGTGAACACAGGTAGGATCTCCTGACAGTACCCAGGGAGTTCCTTGGTTAAACCATTGCAGTTCGTTTGCTGGAAACACTTTTAGCTCATAGAACAACCAGTGCTGGCACCTTGATGACTCCTGCAAGTTGTTTCTTAGCAGGAACAGTTTATTGCTGTTTTCTGCATCTTGGATCTGTGAAAATTCAGTTGTCAAAAATAAATATGGCATCTTGCAGCAAAATGATTTTTCTATTGAATCAGCAGGTTAACTGTGCAGAACAGCTTGAGAAGTTTTATTTTACTGAAGCCAGAGAAGCACTGGTTGTTTTCTAATAAGCAGTGGTTTTATTGTAATATACCGTATTTGTTAAGGAACAAAAGCTATAAGAGGAAACACCAAAAGTTTCTCCCTCAATCTTACAACTAGACGTCTGTTCTCAGTTTTCAGTGTAGGTAATAAAACTTCCCTGCTAGCACAGGTGCTATGCATTCTTCTCTGAGAGGAAACTCCCTCATCCCCATTTTTGTGTGTAATAAGCAGGTTTTGTAAATTAGCATTGAGTGGTGTGGAATTTTATACAATACACTGGTGTGGTGAAAGCATTTCTTAGAATTTCAAAGATGTCAGCACAGCTGTTGTTCATATTGTTCATAACTATTTACTAACAGATACTTGATTTACTAATAGGTACTGTTAGGATTTTATATTACTGATTGAACCTCGGAATGGGTTAAATTGGGGGATTGTGTAAAATAATCATGTTTCCAGACTTCATTTTTTTCCTGAACAAAAGGTTAAGAAGTGAAGTAAAAGATATGTAAAATGCCATAACATCCTACCTAAGAAATGTGATAAAATGTGGCAATTTGGGCAGTAGAAAAATAGAGATACTTCAGGAAGTTCGTGATAACAGAAAGGTTATCATTTGGGGAAAAAAAAAAGGATGAGAACTTTTTTATGCTACAGTAAAACATCAGGCTGAATTGAAGCACTGAATTCAGTTAGGTCAGATCAGTCCCCTGAAAAGTGAGCAGTTTCCCGATATTGATTTAGCTTTTGTAAGCCAGAAAGTTTTATTATATCTAATTCAATCCAAGGAAAAATAACAGTACTGCAAGCTTAATATTGTCAGGGTGAAAAGGAAAAAAAGTGAAGCATTGTTGCCTTGGTTAGTACCTAAAGCATATGGCTGGGTGCCCAAGGTCTGCACTCCCTGGAGGGCTTTGCCACATGTTCTGCACTAACACATGGGCCGTGGTAGCGCAGAACACGGAGGTGGTGTTTACTCTGCTCCTGCTGTAAGGGGTCAGCCTTGATTCTCTGTTCGCAGAACAAGCACACCAAGATCCTTGGCAGAGAGAACTGCACTCTCAGAGTAGGTATTGTCTTTTTGGCCTGGCCTTTGTGCACAAAGGAGCACGAATGTCCCCTGCACACGCTGGGGGCAATGCAGATCTCCTGCACAGCATCACTGATGCTGTGACTATTTCTGCTTTTACCTCTAGCAAATGTAACGTGTGGGAGTGACTGTATCTTTGCAGATGGAAGGTCATGAAGGTACGCAGTGTAACAGCAAAGAAAGGCATATTTCATGTATCTTCAATATTTTTGCTGATCCATGTTTTGCGTTGCATCGATTTGGTCGGCAATTTCCAGGTAACTTCCACTGGTTTCTTGCTAGTCATATGCCTGGAGGAAAACAGGAAGATTCGCCCTGTTCTCATTACCATACCTACTGAAGCTTTTCTGTTTCAGACCACAAGAGACACTGTTTTCACAGTCTCTAAGGAACTCACATGTAGTAGGAAGTATTTAGATGCACCAATCTGATCAAGCTGTTTAGCACGTGACAATGTGAGGGATGGCAGATTGTCCAGCTGGACACTTGAGCAAAAGTTTGTACTGTCATCCTTGTTTTGTCTGATGTCTCAAAAGAAAGAATGTGCATTTTAATGCTGCCAGTTCTATTCTTAATCTTCTTGAAGTAATACTTTCAAGTGAGCTTTCTAAAGGGATGCCTGTAAGTGATCTTTCTTTTTAATATTTATAACTGTGCAACTCAGACTTCATTACCTGAGAGCAAAATCTCTCTTTCATACTACAGAAGTTGATCAGTGTCTCGCCCAATCTCCCCAAACTCATCAGCTCGATGAACGTACAGCCACCGAAGGAAAATGAAATAGTCCTGTTGAGTGGATTAACATCCGGAAACCTTCAGGCCGATTATGAGGTTCCCCAGGTAGGAGTCAAACTCACCTTTAAGATCACATCATGCCTGTGAAGCATGGAATTTGGAAAATGGGAAAAAGGAACCTGAAAGGGAAGACCTGAGATCAATTTGAGATGAGTAGAAGTTTGCTAACATACAAACAATAGACTTTTGTCAGACAGATTTAAGTGTGTGGTGCACGGTGGGGGGACACACACCATGTACACAAAGCTAGCTAAGAGATGCTGCTATTCCCTCTGGATCCTGCAGATGTCTGGGTTAATGCTTTAAGCCACATTAGCACTTGACCCTTCAGGGGAGGCAGGCACTGGTGGCAGAGATGACTGATTCGTAAGCCCAGATTTCAAGAGTAGCAGAAGGGCAGCACAGAGGGGGAAAGGAAAGAGGTAACACTTCTGTGCATAGAGCTGGGCCAGGGCACAGCTCCTACAGACTCCCTTTCCAGTGGTCTTGCCAATTCCCACCTTCATTCCCAATCCATCTTCACCTCTCAGCTTCATTAAAACTGCAGAGTTATCCTGGAATACAGAACTGTCTCAACGAATTTAAAATGTGAACAGGTATCGCCAAGTTTGTCTGCTGCAGATAAGAAAAGCAGAAAACTTTCTTCCACTGAAATTACCTTGTGTACAAAAGTCTTCGTGAAGCAGACCCTGTAACAGCTGTATTGCAAACATCACTGAATTTTATGGTATACCACTAAGCTGATCATTAAAGAGAGCAATTAGCTGGTTATTGAGCTTTCTTGACGCTCATAACTAATGGCTGAATTTAGAAAAGTTTAACAAATACAAGCACAAGGCTGTGGTGGGAGTGATGGAGCTCCAAACTCCACATCCCAAGATGTTGCAATACGTGCAGGGGTGTTTTGAGACCCAAACAAGGTAGCTGAAACACCCAAGTCATCCCCATATCCACAAGCCTACAGACACTGAGACTGGCAGCCCTCTCACGAAGAGTAGAGGCAAGAGACAAACAGAAACTAAGCTAAATTTATGTCGTGTAAATCTTTGCATTGAGGCTGGTTGAGATTTATTGGCTAGATATGCCACAGTTATCCTATTGTTTGGCTGTCAGAGAAATTCATAAGCAAGGTGACTGGCAGAGTTTTTGCAAAAGGATTTTTATGCCACTCCCCATCAATCCCTTTTCACAAGTACAACCCTACAAACTGTGGATTGAGGAAAAAGCAGGGGAATGCCTGATCTAAGGCTGCATCTGTTTTTTAACATTTTTCACAATACAGTGCATTCTCAAGTCTCATCCAAATTCATAGCAGCTATCTAATTTATCTTTTCTGTTTTAACACACTAATTTATCTGGTTTTCTGTTCAGACACATTTTTAAGGTGGAAAGGAAGAGCAGGCTAATAAACATGTTAATCCAGCATAACACTCATCCATCCCACTCTCTTTATTAGTAGATACTTGCTTTGCATTCACAGTCAAAGATAAAAGGTCCAGGATGGGGTGACCTTATGTTAGACACTGTGCAAATGCCCAGGGGGTCCAGGGCATCTTTTGCACCGCCTAAAACTTCTGCCTCAATTCAATCCAAAATTGGTCCCACCCAAGCTGGCTCTTTCCTGGGAGCCTAGGTTCAAAGCACAACATCACATGCTGCAAAAGCTTGGCTTTTTTTTAGGGTACATCCATACAACAAGCATGGTCCCCTGCAGAGACATCGACTTAGCTCTGTTGTATAAATGTCCAACGGTTTTAATATCAATAAAATGAGGATAACAAGAGTTTCTTCCTCTCAGTTTCTGTCCAGCTTTCAACTTAATTGTACACCTTCTCTAGGTAAGGCAGTTTTATATAAAAGGCTCAGCACATTGTGCACTGAAGCCCCATTTCCAGTGGGAGGTTGTATCGGCCTGAAATAATGGGGCTTTGGACAAAGAGGGAATGAGAGGAAGAGCAGCAAAGAAACAAAATAAAACACTATTTAAAAACGGTCTGTTGAAACATATATAGGTGACCTGCTCTTCACAATCTTATCAGCCAGTATTTACAGGGCTGCCTTCAAGCAAGCGTTGCAACAGAAATGATCCTGAAAAGGAATTCATGCCCACAAACAATTCTCTCCAGAGAGGCAATACCAGGTAGTGTGAGGCCATTAATAACAGCATGTCAGATGACTAACATCAAGTAAGTGTCTGTCATTAAAACAAGAAGTTGATTGAAAACAAACAACTTTGCAATTTCAACAATATTGCCAAGTATCCCTTGTGATACAGCTGAGTTCTCTACTAAAACACTTGTATAACAAAAGCTGTCAGTCCAAGAAATCTTATTTTGGCATACATGTAACTGCACACTGTTACTAACATTGAAATGACAAATCGTATTGCATCCGTGCAACAGAACATTCTCAAGTTATTTACAGAGAGGGAAACTTAAAATCAGTTTTTTCTTTTAATTGAATAACTGAGATTCTTTTCCCCTCTAGTGTCCTTGGCTGGCAGATGTCTGCTTGGTTCAGTGTGCGAGGGGGGACAGGAGAAACAGCGCAAGCTGCATCATTTTTGAAATAAACAAGTTTCTGATTGGACTTGAGCTCGTTCAGGAGAGGCAGCTGCAGATAGAAACTCGTGTCCTAAAGCCTGAGGATGACACGAACTGCTCCGTGTCCTCGATAGAAGAAGATTTCCTCACGGCCTCCGAGCACCTCGAGGATGACAACGAGGCTGATGAATATAAAGCTGGTAAAAGCAAGGGGACTGAGCATAATTCTACTGTTGTTCATACTGCAAAACAGCTATAGCAATGCTCACAGAAATTGTACTTGATGTTAATTCATGCATATGTAATTTAGAAAATGGACAGCCATTCATATTTTTAAGTTTTTATTCAAAGACAAGGTACATGGCTGTGCAGTACTATTACAGAGCAGTAATGCAGTACAAAGCTGTGCAGCTCTTTTCTTTTAAAAGTCACAAGTTACTCTGCAAAAACTAATTTTTTATTTTTCTTAATAGGTCATGAAAAATTAAATGTTTCGGAAGCATCTTCAGATGTCAAAAAAAATAAAGGAAAGGGATTTGAAAACATTCACTATAGAAAAGCCAGGCTACCATTCATTCTTGAAGGGAACTGCATTAATAAAGGTAATGCAGATACTCAGGTCTCTGAAACTGTGAATGTTGTGGCTGAAGATGGCATCTCACAACCTGAAGATAAGTCAGACCAGGAAATACTGTGGCAGAAGGAATTAGCTGAAAAAGGTACCTCATCATTTAGTACTACTAATTTGACTAGTGAGGTTGAAAACTCAGCACTCATGTTAGAAGATGTATCTGTAACCAAAATGGCTAAAGAGGAGCTGGAGCCTCACGGTGACCCCACAACGAAACGCAGCAGCAAGACAGATGGGGAAGATTGTGCAGGTATCAGGAAAACTGATCCTCCCTCCCAGAATAAGCAGGCGGCCACAGGTCAGTATGCCACAAATTTAGCAGAATCTGTTCTGCAGGATGCGTTCATTAGACTGTCACAGTCTCGACCCAGTTTCAGTGAGGAGGCTGCAATCAGCATCTCTGTAGGAAGCTCCTGTA
Organism: Callaeas wilsoni; assembly: GCA_013398955.1. Classification (NCBI taxonomy): domain Eukaryota; kingdom Metazoa; phylum Chordata; class Aves; order Passeriformes; family Callaeidae; genus Callaeas; species Callaeas wilsoni. The sequence goes on along the minus strand of VWPU01022113.1, from coordinate 37,608 downwards.
AGTCAGAAGATGTATCTGCTTCCAGATCATGGAACGAACTTCCAAAGATCGTCATAGTGCAAAGTCCGGACAGTTCTGAGAATGTACCCGACTGGCCAGGGTCTGCCTTCCCCAGCCTGAGCCACTGGGCTGAGGCAGAAAGCTCTGCTGAAGTCTCAGATTACTTTGAGGAAGAACATTCAAACGGACATGACCAAAGTGCACTGGAAGTGGCTCTGGCTTGTGCAGCCACTGTCATTGGAACCATTTCCAGTCCACAGGCTGCAGAAAAATTCCGCCGGGACCAAGAAGTCGCAGACTCGAGAAGTGGAGTAGTTGCTAATGAAGAGGTGCACCCAGCATCCTCACAGCTCCTTGACGACTGTGCTGGCACGGAATACTCATTCCCATCTGCACTCTGTGGCATGACTCAAGTAGCAAGTGCTGTAGCCATCTGTGGCCTGGGGGAAACAAAGGAGGAGAAGTACCCCGCAACTTCCAGTGGACTTCTGTCCGCTGCTCAGGCCTCTGCAGCCATTACTCTGCACTGCAGCATAGCTGTAGGAAGCAGCATGGAGAAGCTGAATGAGAGCATTGCGGAGGCACTTCTCAAAGAGGCATCCGTAATTCTGACAAAACCCAACACGTACAAAAATGTAGGGCATTTTATGGAATCCATAAACGGGAAAATTATTGAAACAGCAGCAAGACCATGTATTCCACATGCTGATGGAGTAATCAGGGATGAACTCGCGCAAAACTTATCCAATATTATTCTACGACATTCTATGGAAGAGGTTAGGAAGAAGAGACAGCTACAGCCCCATTCAGAGGATGGCTCAAGTACACAAGACATTTTCACAGAGACTGCAAATGAGTTGCTTTTCAATATAATATATTTCACTTGCAAGAAGATGAACGACATAAGGCAGGTTGAAGAGTGTTCTCCTCTCTTTTCCGAGGGCACAAAAGCAGAGAAAGTAACAAGAGCGGAAGGATGGCCAACACTGGCAACAGCATGTGAAACTTCACACAGCTCCCTTGATTACTCTGCTGCTAAGCCATTTGGTACATCCTACAGCACCAGTACTAGCAAAGATCTTGAAAAGGTCACAAGCACTTGCAAGAGTAATATCAAAGATATAAATAGCAATGAAGGTTCCACACTGAATTCAGAACCAAGTGGAGATACAGAGCATAACACGCTTGGTGCAAAAACGTCTCCCAAGAAAAGATACCTGAAAAGAACTGCCCGAGACTGTTACAAATCCCCAAATCAGAGTAACAATCATCATCAGAAGAAAGACAACAGATCATTTTCAGACAGAGAAAATACCTTTGCAAACAGTGAATGCAGGCATGGTGTTCAAGAACCGCTGTCTTCCAGTGCTACCATAAATACAGAAAACCAAGCCAAGATTAAGTGTGATTCTGTGCTAAATAATGATGTTCAACTTAGCTTGTCTTTGTTAGGAAACCATGTCTTGCTTCCTTCTCAGCCTGTGCTACAGGTGAAAAATTCAAGGGACAAATATTGTATAACAGATTTTGCAGAAGAATTGGCAGAAACAGTTGTCTCTATGGCAACAGAAATAGCTGCCATTTGTCTAGAAAATTCAAATGGCAAGCAACCCTGGTTCTGTGCATGGAAGAGAGGCAATGAATATCTGGTGACGCAGAGTTTATCATGCAGAACCATGAAAAGGAAGAAGGAAACCCATACCAATGGTTCTGTGGTTCGGAAGCACAGGGCACCTCGACTTAGTGAGATCAAAAGAAAAACAGATGAGCATCCTGAGCTAAAGGAAAGATTGATGAATCGGGTAGTAGATGAATCTATAAACCTTGAGGACACACCAGATTCAGTCAATCTCTTTGCAAATGAAGTGGCTGCCAAGATCATGAACCTGACCGAACTCTCCATGGTTGATAGCATCTGGCAAGGTCCAAACCACCCCAGGAACAGACTGCACTGTGAAAGATGGAGCCGAGCCAAGGCCTCAAGCTGTGAGAGCATACCAGAGGAGGACTCAGATTCCAAAGCCTCTTTTAATACCCTAGGCCTAATGAACAGCTTTGGTCACTCTCTGAGCCAGACAAGTTCTGTCTCAAAGCAGTCTAGTTGTGAAAGCATTACAGACGAATTTTCAAGATTTATGGTGAACCAGATGGAAAATGAAGGAAGAGGTTTTGATTTATTACTGGATTACTATGCAGGAAAAAATGCAAACAATATCTTAACTTCTGCCTTGCAACAGGTAGCCAAGAAAAACGGCCATCTTAATGTAAGACCAAGTTGCCCATCCAAACAGTCCAGCACAGAAAGTATAACAGAAGAATTTTATAGGTACATGCTAAGAGAAATCGAAAAGGAAAATAAAGATAATCCATCATCCTCTCGGAATTCAAAGGACTGGTGTGGCACTTTGCTGGCACCCTCTCTACGGTCACCTTTCTGTTTTAGGCAGTCGTCGATGCCCGACAGCAGATCCTCGGGCTCTAGGCTTACAGTGAACGTCCCAATTAAAGCAAATTCCTTAGATGGGTTTGCCCACCATCGCCAGGATTCGTTAAGTGTACAGCCCGTCAGTACCGTGGCTTCTGCAGGGCTCTGCAAGTCTGACTCATGCCTGTACCAGAGAGGCAAGACTGACCAGATCACAGATATGCTGATCCACGAGACGTGGGCCAGTTCTATTGAGTCTCTGATGCGCAAGAACAAAATCATAGCAGATGAGGCAGATGCTGCAGAGGCAGACCAGTTTTACAGTGATTCTCCACCACATGTGGAACAATATGCAAAGAGACTGGCTGAAAATATTGTTGAAAGTGGTAAAAGTTTAATTGTTGTCCAGCAGGATTCCTTTGATTATACAAGCCGAGAACACATGCTGGAAAGCAAACATCCCCAAAGCACAACTCAGAGACAGTCCAAACCCAAAATGGAGGAAGTAAGTTCAGATGAGAAAAAAGAGCATGTGAAGAGCCCTGGAAGCCTCCCTGCAGGACAGCACAGGGAAGTGCCTTTAATTCAGATAGAAACTGATCAACGAGATGAGCCAGATAAAGACCCAGAGTCCTTAACTTCATGTGGCCCATCTGGAAAGGGGCATCAAAGCAAAGAAAAGCCTCCAGAAGCTTTGGATGAGAAACACACAGCTTCCAGTTCCCCAGTAAATAGGTAAGTGACAAAACAGCACATCAGCGCATTGCTTTGGTCTTTGGTTTATTTTCCCAGTAAAAGTTACTTTGATGAAGAAGATAAGAGTGGTACTTCTAAAGAAATAAGCAGGTTAAGTTTTTACTACAGGTTTCTGTTGGCATAAAATCACCCAATCGTGTGTCATAGTGCTACTTTCTGGAGAAAACTTACATTGAATATGACATTATGGTTTTAAGATTTAAATCTAATACTGCACAGACAAGTTCTCTCTCTACAGACATTCAAGTCTCCCATAATCAAGGCAGGAAAGATGGACAAAAGCTTAAACTTATATTTAGCGCAGGCTGGTACTTGAACTAAAAAGCAGATAATAAAAATCAGTGCTAGTGTATAGCAGAAGATAGCAGGATTTGACCTGTATTTCTGTGCTATACTTATTCCAAGTAACATTTTGTGTACCTGGAAACAAGACCAGACTTCCGAGAGCATGAAGTTTAACTTTGTGTTTAAAGTCTGGAGCTACAAGTAGTAAAAATTCTTTAGTGAAGGAAATAAAAGAATAAAAGTAGCCCTCACCTCTTTTAGTTCAAGACTTCTCTGGTAGAATTTAGATAGGGAAAAGAAGAGCATTTTATTTTAATGTCATTTCATGGAGTTTACATCACAGTTACCACCCTCTCCTTACAGCTGTACTCCTTTTGTTAAGAAATCTGCAGCTTGCTTTGGTTAAGTGTGAGCCCAGCATGAGAGTGCAGTGCAGACTGCTGTGGGTGCTCTGAGGTTAAGGGAATGCTCTCTCTCAAGGTGCTGCCTCTTTATCACTGTACTTCATCGTAACTGTTACTTTAATGGTATCTAAACTGCCAGTCTCTTGGAGCACTGCAGCACCCCATTATCTCAGAGTGGCAGAAAGAGTGCAGGTGCTGGTGTTAGAAACCATTTTGTAGCTCATTTTATTCTAGGCAGTGCTGTGTTTTGAAGTGAGAAGGTAGATAGATTGGAAGTACTTCCCTGTGTATGGCAGCAATTAGGTGGATAATTACCGTGGTGTCACTACCCTTTCATACTGGCTCTCCGCCACTAACCTTCCTCTTCCTTAAAATGCAACCTGCTTTTGGTAAGACAAATTTAGAAATCCACCTATATTTGGAACCTTGACTGTTTGAAAATGAAGTTATTTTTGCAGTTTACAAGTCCTTTCATAATTTTTCCTCTGCCTTTGAAGCAGAGTTCCCAACATGACTGTGACATGTTCAAAGCAGTAGGATTGGTACGGCAGAATTAGTAAGCAGAGGCTACACCTGCATGAGCATCTTGGCTCAGCAATGCTGTGCAGTTCTGGTTCAACTTGCCTCTGTTTCTGCCCATTGGCCTCATTTGCCACATGAAATGCAGAGTTCTTCCAAAGCAATCTCAAACAGAAGCTGCCCAAGTGCCCTCCAGCTGTGCTCATATCCCTGCTGGGAAGGCAGAGCCCCCAGTGGTTCTTCACCCAGATCTGAGCCAATTCGTGGCATGGCTGGTTGGACTAAGTCTAGGCTGAAGTGAAAACCTAAAAATATATATAATGTAGCTATAAAGGCATCAGTAGAAATTGCTTTGATCCACTCTTACTGCATGCAATTACTTGCTAGTTCAGATACAGGCACATAGGACTCCAGGCAAAATATCAAGCAGACACAGAGTCACTTGGGGAAAAAAAAAACCGTGCAGGCCTTCAGCGATGAAAAAAAGCTATTTCTTGTATGTAGGCAGTGCAACAGAGCCAGTCCTGTCACAGTTACACAGAAACTGTTCCAAGTGACTGTTCACAAGTGGGGAACTGTCAGTTCAAGGCATCGCGGGTGTGAGATGTAATTGCATAATGAATCAAACAAAACCCAAAATGCCAAGGAACATCGCCCACACAAATCTCTTCTGTTTTGGACCAGGTATGAGGAGCTGCCTGTCCCGTACTAAGAACCTGAATAACATCCCTGCCCTGCGGCCTGGCTGCTCAGTGCCCACGTGTCAGAGAGTGCAGGGGCAGAGTCCTGGGCTCAGGGCTCACAGGCACAGGGCTTGGCAGAGCTGACTGCCAGGGGGAGCAGAGCCCCAGGCAAGCACGTCCCGTTCTCCCTGCACAGGCTGCAGCTCTCTCTGTCATCCAGCATTAATGCAGCAGCTTCTGGGAGTGAGAGCTTGGCAAAAAGAGATAGCCACAATGATATTGTCTCAGTGTATGCCTAATCAAGGTAATTGCTCAGGAGCAATAGAATTTCTGGTCTAACTGAAGGCAGATGCCTCAACCATAGCTACAGATCAAGGTCTGAAGGCAAGAACTTCTCTAGAGACATCCTGCAGAGGGTTGTCAGTACAGAACATAACACTGCTTTAATCCCTAAATTGCAAATGCAGACTATCCAGTGAATATAACAAAACTACAGTTTTGCTTTACTTGTTATTCTGGCACTACAGTAATACAATTATTGGAGGGATTGATTATTATTTTTCTTTGTATCAAAAGCCCAGTTTAGCTCTAAGAACTTAGCAAAAATATAGTTTCTTTTTTTTGTTTCTGTGTGTGTTTGTGGGAGCATGGTACATATATATGACATACGCACGTGTGACATATGTCAAGCGTGTAGAATTAGAAAGCATTTTTCCCTTAACCCTGTACTTTCTAAAGTCAATCTGGGCTCCATCTTCAGTCTGGTTTCTGACTGTTGCAATATTTTGTCCTTCCCCAGCCTAAGCAGTGAAGATCCTAAGGACACGGCAGGCTCAGAGTCATTAGTGATTCACAACCCACAATACTTTTCCTACTTTCACTTCTTTTGGATCTACAATTTTAACAACGTAGAAAAGCCTGTCGAGAAACCTATTCACCCATTAGCAGGACAGGGATTTAGCAGCAATATATATTTCCAAGAAATGCTGTCATTCTGCACTAACAAATACCACATATTTCAACCACTGATTGACTGAAGTGCATTAAGCAATAAACCTTTACAGTGGTCAGGTTTTTTATATGTTAAATCTTTTTGTACAAGCTAAAACTTTTCTACGCGTACTTAAACATAGGGTTTGTGTTTATTTATAGCAGTCATAAGAAAGTCCTTTTTTAAGAGCATCTCAGGCCATATGTTCTGTTGGACTCTATGTGTAAATTATAAGCTTGTCCAGCCTTTTGCATGGCTATAATTCTGCAGCTTGGTTGACTTTAATGAGCATTGCCTGAAGATTGTTGGCACCAGTTTGTTTGCCTATATTACAATGTCAATGTGCCTTCCCTATCACCCTGCCAGCAACAGTCCTCAGAGCAGATCGGATGCTGAAATCATAGGAGAGACGAAAACAGCTGAAGAATTTCCAGCCCATCTCAGCAGCAGTGAAGAAAGCACTGGTAGCTGGTCCCAGCTGGCCAACGATGAGGACAATCCTGATGACACCAGCAGCTACTTGCAGCTCAGCGAGCGCTCCCTGAGGTACCGCGTTGTCTCTTCTCACTGTGCAGTGGGGTCTGCCCTCCAAGCCCACCCTGCATCAGCAGGGAGAGGCAACAGCTCGAGGCTTACTCAGAATACTCTAAAGAATGTCTAATGGCAGACTTTATCTCTTTATTTTTTAATAAGGGAAAAAAATGACCCACATTCTGATTCTCAGCTAGGTCTTTTTACTATTGGTGAGTAGCTCGATTCAGACAAAGAAAAAACCTCCTGGCACCACTGAAGTGTCTCAGTCCTACAGCAAAAAGGCCACTGGACAACTTAATTGCTACAGTCTTTCTTTTGATTTATTTGCTACTGTTTGCATGTTTATTTTGGCACCTCCTTAGCCAAGATTGATAAAACTGCCATTCCCACCAGAAATCCATGCACTGAGAGCAAAGATTGAGCCCTGATCTGCTTAGACTGGCACAGGGGTGCAGATTAACAGAGGATGACTAATTTTTCCCTGAGTAGACATAAATTCAAGAGCTCCTACTGCTATGTGCTGATTTTGTTCCAATTCAAGTCAGGACAAATGTTTGAAAACGTTATTTAGTCCTTGGAGTTCATATAGAGCAATGGTAATTTGACTTCAGCCCTTTCACAGCATCAAATTGAGTAAGGTTTTTCCTTCACATGCTCTTAGACTATGTTTTAAAATATTATCAAGTAATTACCTCTTTCTCTTGAGTATTAAGATGACAAGAAGGGAAGACATTATGGTAATGAAGCAGGGAAAAGAAAGAGTCTCTGTCAGAGTGCACTGTTGGCTGGCTGAAATTACTGACCAAAACGTGGCTGTCAGTGCAGCTGAACACTCATCCTGTTATTACAGTATCAACCTTTAACAAAGTCCTTGGTCTGAGAGAGCTGAAGTATTGTGCCTTTCAGCTCTGCACTGGAACAGAGATTGCTACAGCAAGTCTGAATGCATGGCATGCTGACAATGTCTCAGAACACCCTGCTGGGGAAAGGAACTGTCTAATCAATCCTTCTGATGTGGGGGAAAATACTATTAGTTGGTTTTCCAGTAAAAATTAAGTAGTTCAACATGACTTGCCACACAGAATTTGTTCACGGTAATTGACTTGCAGCCAGCAAATTCACAACCTGTTCATGAGACTGTTACAGTATCTGCATAAACATTCACTGCCACATTTATAATGATATTAGAAAGTGAACTGGTAATATTTTTTCCAAATATCCTCAAGTGTGCTACTTCATCCTTGTGAAGAAGCCAAAGAGAATACATCTGCGTATTTGTGGTCCCAATGAGCTTGCATTAAAATCTCAGTCTTTCACAGTAGTCAGAAATATGAGGGGCCATCTCTGTACCTGTGGGTTCCATCAGATCCCAAATAGTATTTGGGGTGTGATGTAACACACTGAAACTGCTGCTGGTTGCCAGCCTGGACTTACCCTACAGGTAAGTGTCTGATGGGTAGCCAAAGCCTTGCTTGAACTCCCCGTGTTCAGAGGAGGCTGGATCTTTGCAGGTTTCTTGCAGGACATCTCTGTACCTGCTAATCCTTCTTTTCAAGGACTCAGGCAGACTCGGTTTTTGTTGGAGGCCAAGCATTCATTGCATAAGCCATTCACAAGAAGAGAGTCCACTTTTTTTTTCCTCCAATTTACAGCATCACTTGACGCATTGTTGCACTTGATACATGCTTCATCTAGAACTATTTTAATAAAAGCCTCATTACTTTGAGCAGACTAGTGTGCTTCATTCAGGGAACCACTTGCTGAGCACAATTGATTTTATGGAACAGGGCTCCTCCCCACTTTGCTTTGTACAGAAATCAATTTTTAGAAGATGTATGGAGACATGTTCAGCACAGCTTGGCACTAATACTTAAACTTTTGCTTTGTCAGCAATGGCAACAGCAGTACAACTAGCAGTCTTGGCATAATGGACCTGGAAATTTATCAGGAGAACGTGCCATCTTCTCCTATGATTAAGTAAGTAGTCACTGAAGTGAGACTTGATGTTTAGTCCAATTTTAACTGCAAATCATTTACACCACCAAAACTGTGCCAAGCCCTGCTTTGCACCTGCTGCTGTGCCTGCCCATGGTTTCAGAAAAAAGCACATGCAGGTGTCTGTGCAGAGTGAGGGCACCAGACAGTGAAAGATTACAGGAAAATCCACTCAGGTGGATGTCCTGAGAACAGGGATCCATCAACCACCCTGTCTAAAAGACAGTTCTCTATGGTATCAGTTTTCTGTTGTTGAACCTTCTTCTCTGAATAACTTCAAATATCATCAAAACTCTACTGTAATACCAAGTAAGGTCAAGCAAATAAGGATCAATTAAAAGCAATTTAAAAGAAACCAATAGCATTCTTTCCAATAATTATAACAGTAATAATTTGGCCCACAGTACATCTTACCTATTGTTTCTGGGAATGTTTCTAGTGAACATGCAATTCAATTATCAAGAGATGTGCAAGTACATCCTGCCTAAAGATCCTGGTACAAGCTGCCAGCTGGTGAATGTCATTATGCAGCCAGGGCACACCCACTGCACAAACACAGGGACTGTACATCACATACTGAACATGGGAACTTCCTGAAGTCGGTGATATCAGAAAATTGTCACAGCAGAATACAGACATTGGAAATTCAGCATTTCCACCCAGGTTATGAGACTTGCTGTGTCTTACCATAATGTCGTTTGCTTGTCTTTATGTCAGCTGTACAGATACACAGATCCTGGTGGAACGTAACACATGACACAACTAATATGAGTACTTCATCCTGCTACAGAAAAATGCTGCAATTCAGTTCTTCCTGATTCACAGATTAAATAATGAACTATATTCCGCATTTTATTGTTTCATCCTATGTAATCTTTTTCTTGCAGTTTTCTAGGTCTTGCATTGAGGGCGAAGTTTATTCATCATGAAGCAATGTTGTAGACTGTTCCTAAGTATGACTAATAAGCTTTGTTGTTGTTTGTTTCTAAGTGAATTAGTAGAAGAAAAGGTTTTCCTTAAAGAACAGACAGAAAACACAGAGGGTAAGTTGAACCATATCAATTAAAACATACAGTTTGAGGATAACACAAGTAATGGCACAGTAACTGGTGGGATTATTTTTCCAGAAAGTACTTCTGAGCTTTCAGTGGGAACAGCCAACTGTCAAAAGGACCTCCTGGTGATAAACTTTGATCTGGAACCAGAGTGCCCCGATGTGGAGCTGCGAGCCACCCTGCAGTGGATAGCTGCTTCTGAACTTGGAATTCCAACCATCTATTTTAAGAAATCTCAGGAAAACAGAATTGAAAAGGTAGTGTTTACAGGGTTGGGCATACTATTAATGTGTACATAACTGTAGCAGTTGATTTATTGAAGTTATTGAGCTTAAAAGCAGATGCAAAAACATCTTCACTACAGCCAGATGGCAACACTACTCCTCATGAGAGAAAGGAATGACAGGACAGGTGTGTCAGAACTTAAGGTATGTGCAATATGTAGTAGATTGTCTATGGCACAAGCAGATGTCACCATGAGACCTTCTCCAAAGTCTCTGTAGCATGTTTTGACAAATCTGTTCACTTTTTCATATCAATGATACATTAAATACCAGTTAACAGAGTCCTTTATGTGGCTACATTTGAAAGGCTGCACATGGTTTACACGGAGTTTAAGTACAAAGCTTTAAAAAATAAAAACCACTTGTGTTTGGACATCACATGTACAGAGTTCTGCTGCTTGGTCACTATAACGTGAGACATTGTTGGACTTAGGATTTTCAGTCCTTACACTGGTTCTGCCTTGCCTGTAACACTGATTAGGGTAGCCTCAGGTCGGGCTGAACTTGTGCCTGGCTGTTCAGAATTGCTCCAGCTGGGGATGCAGCTTTTGAAAGCAGAAGTCTCTTTCCAGAGAGAAGTGGACAGACACAGATCACTGAGAAACCTCCTGAGGTGTTAGTCCAAGCCAGAGCCAAGAGCAACACTGAAGTCCAAACCAGCCACAAGAAGTGCAGACTCTTTCTATTCCTGAATGATCAGCTGGTGCTCCTTTGTAGACACCACCAAATACCAACCATAGCATTTCAGGGGAGGCTGAAAGGGACCCATTTCCAAGAGAGTTTAAGCTTTAAGGCTTAAAAACATGGTAGTATTTAAGTCAATTAATGAAAAAAGTATTACAAATCAGTATTTTGGTCTCTTATGGGAAGATCATTTTGAGTAGCAGAGATATTGTTTGATTTTCTTGAGTACATGCATTTGGGAATCATAAACATAATTTAAAATGCATTCAACAGCAACAGTCCAAATTGCATCTAATTAAAGAAACAGCTGTCAGCTTTACCCATGTGCTTTGGCAAACAGTTAATTCAATTGCAAAAATACACTAGAGAATAATGAAGCACATCCTGCCTACAGCAGCGTTCTTGGAAATCACGTGCCTATTAAATATCATTAAAATACATATTAAAAGTTTAGGCTGCAGTATGTAAATAGCAAACAGCTACACTAACTAGAGACACAGTCTTATCTTTTGTGCCTTAAAACTAGAAACAGAAGGAGCAAACTAATTATTGTGAAATTCAAAGAAGTGAAAAGCTTTGATTTTCATTTATGTGCTTCAGAAGAAAAAGGGACCAGATGGATGACCCTGTGAAGCCTATTATCAAGTACAAAGTGGACAAAACTTAGGATTTTTTTTGCAGCTGCTTAAGAACATATATTTAACCTCTGGTTTCTCTGGAAATAAAAAAAAACCAGTCAAATACAGATACTGTCTGTGTTTAAAACACAACTGTGATAAATGTCTTCATGTGACAAAATTTTACACAGTTCTCTCTCACCAGTACTATCTGAATATTTAAAATACTATGGCATGTATATATGGAAATACATAAAATTAAACAAATTAAAATATAGCTAATGGTAATTTTAAAAAAATTTTTTAAGATGGATAGCCACATTTCCATTATTTTGACAATGAGCTGGTGATAACAAGGCAAATAGTGATCCTTTATCAAACTCACTTGCTCTGTTCTTACTTTCATTGCAATAAATAAGAAATAATTGACAGAAGCAGTTATGTCATGAGAGCCCATCAGTGTTTGGGGAGCTATGGAACTTGAGAAATGAAGTTTTTATAAATAGAAAGAACGTTGATGTTGCTGTGCACTGAATGCTGTCCACTCCCTCATACAGCTGTGCATTTACAAAGGGTGGGCTAACAAGAGTTTGTGCGAATGCACTTCACAAAACCTTAGAAAATGTTCACCAAATGCTAAGTGTATTTCATTGTGCTTATTTTCATTTAGTTTCTAGATGTCGTGCAGTTAGTTCAGCGGAAGTCCTGGAAAGTGGGGGATATCTTTCAAGCCGTGGTGCAGTACTGCAAGCTCAGCGAGGAGGGCAGAGAGATGACACCTAGCCTGTTTGACTGGCTGCTTGAATTGGGTTAGCAAAGTTCACTGCTTCAGCCTTTCTGGTTTATTCCAGTTTAAATAGGCAGTGGTTTGTGTAACGCTCTGATTTCTGAACATCACTGAATAAAATGTGCAAAGATGTACAAACTCTACAAGAACAGCACAAGTCCGTGCCACAACTGACCCAGGAGGAAAGTGAACCCGAATTTATTGTGTCTTTCTGTGTCATGAGGGACTCTCGACGTGCTGTGCTATAGGATACACTGTACTATGAGAGGATGGAATTTTAGCCTTCTGAATTAATGAACTACACAGAAAAGGCTTAATTATCTAATATATTCAATTTTCATCAATTTGATTAAGTCAGTCAGGTGACATGGGATAGTACCCTAACATTCAGTTTTGAAACAACACTGATATTTGTACAGTTTAAGTGTTAGAAGCAGAGTGTGTTTCAGAATGCCTGGAGACACCCTTGTCCCTAGATAATATTTATGGGTTTTTTAAATTCCCATAATCTGCTGAAGGGTAAAAGCTTTTGAACACTTAACACCTTTGCAGTTAGACAACACAATTAAAAGCTGCTGAAAACACACTTTAGTTTGTTCCCATGTGTTTGTTTCTCTTCCATAGCTGTTCCTGATTCCTGCAATCTTCCCAAAGAAATAAAATCCAGTCTCTCAGTTACTATCCTTAAAAAAGGGATTGCTTTTCCCTGGGAGGCAGTGCAGTTCAGTGTAGCTACACCTGGTAGATTCCTGCACACAGCTCCGGGAGCCAGGGCAGCAGTTCCCAAGCCCTGTCCTGCCCCAGCCCTGCCGTGCCACCTTGGGCGAGTCATTTCACCTCTGTGCCTCAGAGTCCCTGCCTGGCAAAAGGGAATAATGATAGTACAACTGTTACCTAAACTGCTTCTCTGGAAAGCACTATGTAACATTCTACATATCAGTTAAAAGCAGTGAAAAAAGTACTATTTTAATTTTAGTGTAATCGAATAAATTGTGAATGAGGTGAAGAAATGCATATCTGAAAAGAGCACCCACCATCTCGTCCTAAAGATCTCAATGTTAATTTTTGTAACTTACAAGAAAGCAAAATGTTAAAATTTCAGCAGATACATGTGTTCATTTTGAAGATAACTGTTTGACTATATATGAGAGTTCACATTCCTATAACATTTCTATAATTGTTTGATAAGATATACTCTGCTGTTGTCCTGTTGAGATGATCTGTTGGTATCATGCACTTAGTAATACATTCTCTCGACTCTGCCAAAGAGACTGGCTGTGAATTTAAAGGTAAAAATAACTTATGACATCACAACTCTTCTGCAATTTGTTTTTTTGAAAATAGTTACTTTTCATCTCTCCTACCCAAATAGTGGAATAGAATACCTGCCTGCTTTTCCCCAAAAAAATATTTAAGAAAAGTTTTATTTTCCATATAACGGTATATGCTTCTGTAATATTTCTTGAGAAAAAGAAAAAACTATCCTTTTGCACTAAATATTTTTGAAAATTTTGAAGTAGTTTTAAATAATTTATGAAAAAGAGCCATATTCTCAGTTTTATCTTTAAAACCATTACGAAACTTGCATGATTGCATCACTCATTTGTTACAAAATACAAATTGTTAGTGAATCAAAGTCTAGTGTGGAGCATTAAATAACATGATCAATTCTCCATCTACTCTGCAATATAAACAGAACAGGAGAGGTCGCTTTACAGTCATACTAAAGGCCAATTTATTGCAAAAACACTGAACATAACTGCAGTCACTGGGCCAGCCCCTAAGAACTGCTGAACATCTGTATCTCCCACTAATGAGTGGCAACTCTGAATGCTCAGCATTTCTGAGGCTGAGCTAATGAAAAGCACCAAGAATTATAAAGTGCTTTGTTTGAGTTAATAAATGGGAAAGTGTATTTATTTTTAAACCAAATACAGTTAGTTGTCAGTATACAGTTTTTCGTTGTGATAGAATAAATGTTTACAAAGCACAAATATCATGACAGAGTTGTAACAGTGTGATGCAGTTTCTCTGTACAGTAGTTCTTAATGTTGCAATTTATTCAGAAATAAATTTATGTTATAATGTGTGTCCTCTTTGTCTTCCTAAAACGTTCATGAATGAGCTGTGGATTTTTTGACCTGTTAAATATTTGCCTGCAATCCCTGGAGCTTCTCAGACTCTTCTTCTCAATGACATCTGATCCATGGCTCTGACCAAAACAAGCCAGAGCAAGGTCCAGGTCTTACGTCAGTGCCAAAGCTCCTTGGAGTTCCACTATTCATTCAAGAGATAAAAGGCTAAACATAACCTTCTTAGTATCACAGTAAAATAAAGAGAAATGATACCTTGATTGCCCAGAATAACTCCCAATCTACAAATCTCTATTAGTGCTCACTCTGGCTGCTTTCAGTACCTGCAAAAGTGAGCTGGAGGGTGGGGAAACAAAAGTTCAGGAGTTTCCTCTCCTTGTGTAAGTTTGCAGAGGCATTTACTGCAATATTGCCTAGATACCACAGGTATTTCTACTGCTACACAGAAAAGGAAACCATCACTTCGCTGACTAAATCATCCTTAATTTTTTTTCAGCTTTTTTTTAAAGGTGGGCATTAAATACACCTAAATGAGAACTACATACAATCAGGTAAAAATCTCCCTCTGCATGAGCATGATGCAGGTTTTTAACAACATGGGGGGTGGCCGCTCACTATTTTTCACAGTAAAAACGAGGAGACAACAAATTAAATTCATAGGAGCCAGACTCGAAGCAAACAAAAAGAGATGAGAACTTATCAAATGAGAGGATGCAAGACTTGTACACAGGTTCAAGTGGGAGCTGGAGCAGTTGTTGCAGGAGCAGTGTCGGGAGATGCCCTGGCTGTCGGAGGCCCCCACGGCCGCAGCGCTCCCCTTGCTGAAGGGGTTCAGGAGAGCTGCACTGCCAGCCCGGGGTGCAGCCTACCACCCACATGGGGAAGAGCAACATTTGGCCCGTAGAGCTGCTTTTCTTCAAAAAGCAATTCTACTCTATTTGAGTTAGATATTTTTAAAATTCATTCTTAATTTTGTTGTGTTTAGGGTTCTTTTAATGTTGAGATTACTAGAAGCTGAAAAACGATAATCTACCTCAATTTTTTTCATACTTCTGAAGACTTTCATTGTCTTCAAGTAAATTAACCATTTACTGTCTAGTCCCCTGTTAAAGTCAGTAGATAACTTTTCTGAAGAGGCCAGTTTTACAGTCTGTCTTGCCTTGTTTCATGCAGAGCTGCATGACAGACAAGCATAAGAATGTCACTCTGAATAATGAACTCTAAATTTCAAAACAACAGAGGGGAAAAAACCCACCAGTCCATTGAAATAAAGAACGCACACGACCCACTTAAATAAAACAAATTGCAGCTTGGAAGGAAAGCACATCATACTAGACAATTTAAGAATTTGAGTCAGAGCTATTCCTAAGCCTTTGGCACATATGAGCAAACCTATAATGCCACTATTTCAGTTTTCCCAAGCGACTCTGAACCCAGGCATCACAAGGAACAGGCCCTCAGAAGGCAACTTGCAGCTGTGCAGCATTTAGCAGGACAGAAAGTTATATGAGAGAGCTGGACTATCAAACAAATTAAAATAATTTGCAGTGAAGACAGAGCTGGCTGATGGGTACTGCGTCCTCCTCCCAGCTTCAGCTGAGAAATAGACAGTAAAGTGCAGCAAACTGGAAAATTGAAGCAGGATCTATTTCCACATCCCTTCACTAACTACCCGGGAAATGCAAGTGATCCCACTGAAAAAGACAAAAAAAGAAATTCACACAAAATGCCACTTTTAAAACATGAGGGGGTGGGAGTATTGCTGCCATCACCTATTCAAAAAGAATTTGAATCTCACACGTCACAAGTCCAAGTACAAAGGGTGTGCTTACATGGAAATCCCCATCCCCGTGAAGTGCATGTTCTGTCCTGGAGCAGTTACATGATAAGAACTTCTTTCCCAGAAAAACAGAATTGCGTATTCACAGCGGTTTATCCTGAAAGGATTTCAAAGGTCTAAAGGACAGAAATAATACAGCAAATATGATTTCTACAGTGACAAGCCTTACTAAAGCACTTCAGGGCTCTCCTGAGGTAATCCTTTTCAATAGGGTCAGAGGGAGCCAAGTTTGTCAGCATTTCAGGGTAATGTTGAAAGCCACAGCTCACTCCAACCACACAGCGATTAAAGTAGCACTTGGATAGTCTAAGGTATGGAGATTTAAAACGTGCCAGGTAATAGAGCTAGAACGTACACATTCCCCATTTTGGCTGAGGGACTGAACTGGAATCAGAGAAAGGGATAAAGCTGCTGCCAGACCCACAGAATAAGTCCAGGAAGATACATTTATGCAATGCATTCCTAATGTGTACCTCTACAATTTATTAAATCCACATGTGGGTAAACCAGGGTGCAGAGAACCTAACATCAAAGCATTCACAGAGTATCTGGAGTACTTCTGAAGCTCTTACAAGGTGCCAAGCCAGCACCCTTTCCAGCAGTGCTGTGAATCACACCAGATGTGAAAATATTTCACACATGAGCAGGAAACTTAGATAACTTAGCCTGAAAAGCAGTTCTACACACTCAAGAATCTAGGAAGAATCAGAAATAGAACCCAGATGGCCTCCCAGTCCAATGCTTACTGAATGAAACCTCAACTCACAATTTCTTGCAAAAATGGGACAAGAGCTTGAAGCCAAAAGCTATTACAGACATTTGATTCACTAGCATAGTGTAAGAAAAACATCATAAAGGAAGAGGCAACAGGAAGAAAAACCAACCTAAAAGATTAACAGGGGAGGAGGGGCGCCACAGGGTGGGGAATCCAGTTCCTAATCACAGTCCAAAGAATATTTTCTACTTTGTGATAGTTACACAACAAGTCAAATTTCAGTTTTTAACTACATAGCACTAATTGTATACATCTCATCATAGTAATTTTCCTCCATTTTTGTCACCTGGAAATCCCCCAGATCACAGGTGCACATCAGTCTAGTGACACTGGGCAATTCTAAACCAACACAGAACAGCACTGCCCTTCCCGCCCCTTCCAATTCCAACTTCCTGAGGTACATTTTTGACATCTGGAGGTTTTGCACAAAAACCCAGGAAGCACCACAAGCATTACAGAGACATTTGTGTCAGCCACTTTGCCTACTGGCGAAAGTTTCATTTTAAATGATCTGCAACTCTCTGCTCACTTCTCCCACAACACAGCAGTACTTGAAATAACCAGGAAATCTGCCAAGTGATGACAGACACTTTTGTGTCTTCATTTACACACAAGGATGCTGGCAAGCACTCAGACATAGTCACAACACATCAGCATTAGTAACTTCTTACTAAATTTAACAACATTTAGCAGTCCACAATCACCCAGAGATATAAACAAAACATTTCCATATTAATATCCATAATATCAAAATGAACAAAAAGTTCATTCTCTGCTGTAAACTCCCTTTCTCCCACCTTACTTCTCCATCCTTCTTCCAAGTCTGCTGGACGAGACCACTCAGTTCTGCTCCTTCACCAAGCCTCCAAAAGAGCAACTGCACTTCCAGGTGCTCTCTTAGGAAGCGGAGCGAGCTCTGCACAGGTGAAACCTATTGGCAGTCACTGGGAGAGGTAAGCCTGGCTAAAAACTCATTGTGTGCTGCTAAATAACTTGCAGGAGTTTCTCATCCAATTCTCAGTTTATGTCAGGATCCTTGGCTTCCAGTCTTTGGTAAGCAGAGTTTCTTCACGCTGGACTTAATCTTTGGGCCAAGATTCTAAGTTGAAGTCATCACCGATGGGGTTTTTTTTTTCCCTCAGTTCAAAATAGGAGAATGACGACTGAGCAGAAAGGAATGCATTGAATGGCAAGATGTGGGCAAGTATGAGAGGGGAGTTTAACTGCAGCATGCATGCAATAGTTAATAGCAAGGCAGCTCATAAATGGCTGCTGGTTTTCTCCAGAAATATGAATGGGGAATTGTATTACAAAAAGTAAAACTGGCATTTTAATTCAATATTTTATTACACACACAAAAAAACTAATACAAAAGTACTCAAAGCAAGTGCATACCAACATTTCTTTCACAACTGACATTACTATAATGCTCTATTTTTTTTAATTAAAAAGGTTACAAGTTAAAAATTACACACAGAAACAGAGCTATCCTATGCACTCATTCTCATTAATCATGATTTCTCTCAGGTGACTGAGACAACAAATCAGATTCTTCTCAGTGCTACTCAGTGAAGAGGCAACAGGCACAAATTGAAACGTAAGAAACTATTCCATTTAAATGTAAGAGGGGAAAAAAAACCCCTACTTTTCTTCTTTACTATGCAAGTGCTCAAGTACTAAGCAGAGTGTGTAGAGGAACTGTGGAGTCTCCATCCTTGGAGATACTCAAACCCACGGCAGTCCTGGGCAGCCTGCCTGGATGACAGGTGCTGAGCAGGGCAGGCTGTTGTACTAGATGGTCTCCAGTGGTCCCTTCCCACTTCTGCAGTTCTGTGATGCCATATCTAAGTCAGACCTATCAAATCTAGAAAACTGTTCTACTTCAACAGAAAGTGAACAAAGAGAGTAAAAGAAAACAGATCTAAAAGGCTGAGTTTATTGACTCTGAAACTCACAACCTAGGCAGGCACACATCCAACTGGATCTTTTCTTTTCTTCAGTCAGTGCCAGATTCTACAGGAGTTATCCTTGCTCCCTAGTAATAAACACACATTGTGAAGTAATCATTCAGTTGTATCACATAGTCTATCCATTTTTGTTAATACCTATATCAACAACGTACACAGGAGACAGATAGATTTTTTTTTTTCTCCAAAACTAGCAACAGGCAGTAGAATCTAGAGCACCATTTTTAGCTGAGATCACCCTGCATCCCATGACTGAAATGAAGGAAACCTGACCAGAGTTCAGTACCAAATACACAAAAGGTGTGCTTCCATTTAAAAACCTTTGCCTTTTGTTCACCCACGCCTCCCTCATGGCAATGCATTGTGAGAAAATGGCTTAGTCACTGCTCTGGTGCTGATATGTGCCCACTGGAGAGATGGGAGGGCATGCCCATGCCTTTGCACAAATTTGTTCCTGGCCATATTCTCTTAAATCTCAGTTCTAAAGTGAATTTCTAGATTTTCTTGACTGCATTGTCAGTCACTGCTGGTACCTGCATTTGGCATATGGCCCCAGGAAAGTTTTCAGACTATTTTTGTTTTGCCGTAACAAGATTTCAGACGTCTCTCAAAAAAAAGAAGGAAAGAAAAATGGAATATATTAATTACCTGTAATGATTATATCACCTTTGTAGTTAAAAGCACAGGAGAAGATCTCATCAGCATGACCCTCTAATATCTGAAGGCAGTGTCCAGTAGCAGCATCCCAGAGCCGAGCTGTTTTATCAGAACTGGCTGTTAGTATGCAATTGCCCTTAGGGTTGAAACACACCTTTAAAAAACACAGAAATGAGTTATGTTACTTAGCAAGCCAGGATGCCTAGACAAAGAGGCATATCAAGGGACTAAAACATGAAAATGGAAAGCAGCGACTCTTGCATTCAGCCTTTTAGCTAAAATCAAGGATAGTATTTCACTGAAGTCATGCTGGCAAACTTGTGGCTGAAAACTTTGTGTATTTACAAAGGCCTTATATACCACGACCTTACTACAGGATCATAACTTCCAAATATCAAGCACCAAAATCACAATTGGTAGCAAATGTAGCAGTTTTATTTAAATGTTATCATTATTCCAATGTAAAATTTATACATATTTTATAGAGGTCTACATTTAATAACATACATCTCTGTAGTACCAGAATCTGCACTGGAAGCAATTAATTTTATAGTAAGTCTTTAAATTTGTTAAACACTCACTGCCATAACTGCATGGATTTCCAGATAATCAGGTACATTTTTCCAGCACTAACCGGACAACACCAGTTTATTATATAATTCAAAATTTCTTAATCTCTGAGGGCAAAATGACTGCTCCTCAGAAATCCAATTTCCAAGTAATAACATTCCGAAGTGGTCACATTTCCACAGAATACCTGCAGAAATACATGGCCTTTTCCACATGCTCCCAGAGGAGCAGATTCTCTCTTCCAGCACAGAAAGGATGCCGGCACTAAGGCCCCTGATGGAAGCTGGCTCTAACCCACCCTCTTGGCAGCAGGGGTGCAGACTGTCCTCAGTGGATCTACACTGAGTTTGAAATATTGCAGTGACTTTAGTAACTGAGGAAAGACCAATCCTCCTGAACTTACTATTCTCTCAGCAAAATGACTGCAATAGACAAATCAATAGAATGAAAGCATTTAAATTTTGTTTATTAAGAACCACCCCAGATTCAAAATATTAATATTTCAACCTCAAAATACATCCAAAAAAGCAGCACAGACATAGCACACTAGCTTGGAAGCTAGGGAGAACTATCTATTTGAAAGAATAATGAAAAGTTGCAAGCAATAAATAACAAAGTTTGAAAAATACGTACAATGTTGGAAGCAACCAAATGTATTTGGAACAGAACCTTGGTGTTCAAAACTGAGCCAGATAAGACTTTCAGCAAAGCTCATGAGCACACTCCTCATCACCAAGTGATTCTTGAAACAGACTTTGTACTTCCAAATCCCTTATGCACTTTTGAAAATAAGGAGCTCCATGTATTTTTCCACAGAAATATGTTTTTTTCTGTTCCATTCCATAAATCAGGTGTGTAGAGAAATGACAAAGAGTGAAGAGGAGCACATCTGGTAGAAGCAAGGAACAGGGGTGATGGTAAAAGCCTTAGAGGCAACAGCCTTAAGATGTCAACAAGAGAGTAAAAACCTGGTGCTTATTCTGCCAGAGAATGTGGGACTCCAATTGCAGAATAACACAGGCACAGTTTAGGGCAGGTCAGACAGGAGCTCTGTTACTCTACTGAAAGAACACTCAGAGAGCATCTCCCTCTCTGCTCCCCTGCTCTTCACCAAGTGGGTGTGCAGACCCCACTGATAAACTGCTTCAGGAAAAGGAAAGAGCTAAGGAAAGCCAGTCATTTCAATGGCAACAAAGCCAGGTGTCCACCCCTTGAAGGGATGGACTTCAGTAGCTGCCACCATTCTAGGGAATCCAGTGGTAAATGACATGACAATACAGAGACGTGGCTCTTGGAACCTACAGGAGCAGCACACCCACTGTTGCCTTAGCTCAGAAGTAGGGAATTTGTAAACAATCATTGTCTGGTAGCTTTTAGCCAAAAGGAATGTTCTTTTAGTAAAGATAACTTCTTAGCCAGACCTATCAATCTTAAATATTAATTATTATACCACCATATTCTTTAACAGTATTCCTGCATCACGGAATAACAGGTGGATTGGATGTCACACATATTCAAACGAAAAAAGGTGGAAACCACACACAACTTACCTTTGAAATTTCATCTTCATGCCCTTCTAGCTTTGCAATGCACTGCTTTGTTTCTGCATTATAGACTCTTGCTGACCCTGTTGCAGTAGAAGCCATATGTGACTGTTATGCTTAAGCATGCACTTCACTAAGAACATTTCAACATGGTCAGAAGAAACTCATCCTCAGGTCTAATTTTGGAAGAAATAGTAGGCAAACTTCGCAAGGTTTCCTCCAAGGGTAAAGTATGTTAAAAAGAATCTGTAATCTGGTTGGAAAAGATTGACTTCCTTTCCTGACCAGAAATGGATTCTCCTGGAAAATTCCTAAAATATGAATACAAAGGTCCATATAGAACACAGCCTACTGAAGCCTGTTATTTCAGAATGCATGTATAATATATTTAGAAAGCTTTCATTATACTTCAGATATTCATTTTATTTAATCATCTATTCATTATATTTGCTAAGATATCGATTAAATATCAGGAAACTTTTTACATTTTCTTCTGTCACAATAGAGCAAGTACAGGAAAATAGATCCAAATAGTCTACCTCATGCAGTCTGGTATCCTGTTTCTGGAATTGTGCATCTAAAACTAATACGGTACTGCCATTATGCAGTATAATATAAATAACTGAGCAGCTGAATGCAGAAAATTATTTATTGTGATTCCGAGACAAATAATAAACATGCAAAACTTCTGCATACAATAACAAAACAAAATTGCTTCTTTCACTACCTCTTTATTGTGTATTCTCTTGCTGTGCATTAGAAAAGCCTGCTAGCAAATCCACCAGTAAAATTCCAACTACATTTTTCATTTAAACCTAAATCTGAGCCACCAAATCAAGACCCTCAAAAGCTATTTACGTACACATTTAAAATGTATTTCCAGCCACAAGTGAAATATTTCCTTCCAAGTTTGAAGTTAAAAGGGAAAGACATGTTGAGTTGAAGTACGAAAATAAAAACTTTGTCACTGGAGAAAACTTTTAAAGTTTCATGCCCAGTTTCTGTAATGCAACAAACATTGCTTGATCTATAGTTTTGAATCAAGTACTCCTCCTCATCAAGCTACATTCAAGGCAAAACCGAGCTGAAGGACAGAGGTGTTCTGAGCTCCAGCTGCAGTTGTCCCGGCAGCGGCAGGCCCGTGACTCACCGTCGGCAGAGGCGGTCGCGATGCGCTGCCCGGCGCAGTCGAAGCACACATCCAGCACCTCCCGGCTGTGCCCCGCCAGCGTGGCTACGCGTGCCCCCGTCACCGCGTTCCACAGCTGCACACAAACAGGGCACTGACTGCTGCTGTGGGCTAGTTCACTTTATAGATCTCTAGCTGATTGATAAAGCAACTCACAGAGGCCCTTGCTGATATCTGACATGCATTAACAAGAAACCTGAATACAAATCAATAATGACTCACTCTTTAGGTAGTTTAAAGAAGTCCTATACATTTTCAGTTCAGTGTATTGATTAAACAAGACTTCACTAGACTTCACTGAAATGAGTAAGATTACAGGTTTTACATTTAGTTGTAAATTCTCTAATTCATTATAGGTACTGCTTTAAAATAATGCTCCTTAATTTTAAAAATATACATTTTATACGTCAAGTAGCTGTATTCACTACCTTCTCAACCAGCTTACCATGCATGTTTTGTCCATTGATCCAGTGACAATGAGAGAACAGTCCCAGTTGAACTGGGCACTGCTAATCTCTCCTCGGTGGCCTATTAAAGTATGTAACAACCTACCAGGAAAAAATTAAACATTATCATTTACATTTATAGTGCGTATTTTTATATACACATACAAATTATAAGTTTAGAAAATGGTATAGTTAAGGTGTCAATTCTTCACCATTACAGCAATTAAATGGAGTGGTGCAGCTCATTTTAGATTCTAGTACCACGTCAATTCCATTTTCTATCTTTGGCAAAAAGAGGCAGTAAGGAATAAAATGGAAAAGTCCTCACTTTCAAAAATATTTTAGCAAATGCATTTCCAGTGAAATTTTTCAGTACCAGAGACAGATTCCTTGTATTCATCTTTATGCTAAGCATACACAGCAAGTTTTTCCACATTACTGTCCCATTATCCTACTTCAATGAACTGTAAACAGTACATCTTTAAAACTCCATATAATCTAAGCCTTTTATAAAATCCACTGAAGATCAAATGGAAGTTAATCAGGTCCTTAATGCGAGCATGTTCCCAAATAAGAGGCAAATGACAGCCCAACTGAAATATGATTTCTAATCCTCATTAATCCTGAACTTCTTGCTGCACAAGACTGGCAATACAAGTCCCACTAAATTCTTCAGCTTTATCTGAATAGAGAGGTTACAATTGGCCAATACTGCTTCCTAAGAATTAATGGCCTATAAGGCAACAAAGCCTAAAGAAGATTAATTGAGATATACGTGTATTAGAGGATTAGCAAATTGGGTTATTATCACAACGCTAATATCACTGGATCATTAATAGAAGCACACTGTAAATAACAGATAAACTAATGACTAGAAAAACAACTAAATGAGTTTAAGTGACTGAAATGTTTTTATTCATTGCGTAAGATATATAAGGGTAGCTAAATTAATATATGTGCTAAATGAACAGCAAAGAAAATTTCCTGAGTGTTTGAATTTTCTATTTATTTATAGTAGAAGAAACTTGATGACATTCATAGCATTTTACAGAATTATTCCTTTTACTTTCTAACACTGTGAGGTCTACACTGTTGTAATTGTGTAGAGTTTTTTACAGTAAAACCAAAAAGTCAACAAGCAGATAACAGAGGAAAACTTAATTTTATAAACATATTATTTTGCCATCAATACTACTGTTACTGTAATACCTAATGCCCAAAATACCTAGTAATACCTAAAAAACCTTTTAATTTAAAAGCCGAAAGCTTCAACTTCCAGTTTTCAAAAAGGCAGTGTGGGCTTCAAGCTTTGACATAAGAATCTGATCAATAAACAGAATAAATAGCAATGTGGAGAACATCTCACAAAAAACCATTATCAGATACACAGAAAGAACACAGAAGAGAGGCTTATGAAGTGCCGTAAAAATTTTCTGCTTAAGTTATTTAATAAAAACAATCAGCTTTAGTCATGACAATATTTCCTAAGCCTTCAGTTTCCAAGTGAAATTTGATATATGGATGCTCTAATATTTGACCATAATTGCAAAGAAGAAACTGCTTCTCTCTCAGCACGCTGGTGTCCAGCACCCCTGGCCCCAGTACAGGTACAGGCTGTTAATTCACCAAATGAAGCTCTGCAGACACCTCCAACTGAACTACACCTGACTGTATGTGCCATGGAAATACAGACCTGTATTACAAAGCATGTTTCCCCCTTCACTCTTTTTTTGTCTTTTTAATCGTAGTATTTTATGAAGAAAATCTTGAACCTTGTTCACATTTCCTGCCCCTACATCAGCTTCCCTCAGGGCAGTTCAGGGTACCTACCCAGAATAAAAGTCAGGAACACATAAGCTCACCAAGGTCAGCCAGCAAAATCAGAAGAAACTCAAATTCGGAAAGCTGTGCATCTCATGTAATTCACACGGTGAAAAACAAGCACACAAAACCTCACCTACCAGATTTTTGCAAATCTACCTGAACTTGTCTACAACAAATTATGATTTTCTCACTGTCTTTCTGACTGCAACTTTTCATTATTCCTAAATGTATTCATTCATACCCAAGTGCCATGTGAAAGGCTGACTGCTGGCCTTGGACCAATTCTATTGCCCACTAGCCAATCACCAGAGCTGCCAGTGTTTAAAAGAGAATCTTCTCCTTCATATTCCACTTCCTGGTATTGGCCCTGATGTGAAGTCCATACTGATTTCATAGAAAAAAAAAAAAAGCATCACGAAAATCCCCAGACTTTGATTTCACTGTAGGCTCAGACAATAAGCTGGAAAAAGTTGTTTTCAAACAAAAATACTTGCAAGAACACCAGGCTGAAGGAAGTTGAATTCAAAGGTCGATTTGCTGAATGTGTGTTGGTGTTGAATAAGCTCAAAGATTACAGGATCAAGCCTCAAATGATGTACTATGTATACACTATTTATAAATCACAGTCTCATTTCTATATATATTGTCTATTACTCCAAGATACCACTATACACACACTTTCCTTCTATATATAAATTTCAGAGATATTCCCTTTCCTCTCACAAAAAGGCACAACTCCTGTAAACAAAATAGAATGGTTATCTTATAAATTACTTTGTCAGTAATCAAGATGATCATTTTATTATTTTACTTACACTGAGATTCCCACTGAAAAAACAAGTGGATTTGTCAGTACTATGCAAGTTCGTATTTGCCTGTTACATTATTATTTGTTGGCATCTTAATCAAGAGATTTTGTTCTCTACAGTCAAAGGAGAACACATTTTAAATTTATACTGACAAAGGACTGTGAGACGGAAAAAGTACACCCTCTTTAAAATTTTTTAAAGATAACATAACCAGAGTAATTTTCTGTAACATAAAATATACTTTCTTTTTACTTAAACAGCCTGGAAATCCTAGACACCTTGCAAGTCATGAGTTTCCATGTTGATAAAATATATTCGTTTGGAGAATGCACCAGGAACAAGCACAGGATCTGTCCATTCTTTAGTGCTCATAAGAGAGAAATTTCAAACAAAGAACATTTACAAAAGCATTTCATGAGCAGCACTCTTTTTCAGAAGAACAAGGAGAACAGGAGTAACAAATTACAAGATGAAAGAACATATACTCTAAATGAAATACAAGCTCTGTAATGTGTAGCTCAACATTTTCTATTTAACTTGTCCTGAAATCATGCAAAGTAAAATTATATTTATTAGTGCTTTAGTACCTGCCAGTGCCAACATCCCATACTGCTACTGTATGGTCAAAGGAGCCAGTGATGATCCTGTCTCCAGTGGTATTGAAGGACAGAGCAATAATTTCTGCTGAGTGCCCCTGAGAGAATTTTTAAAAAGGAGTATGAGAATACAAATTATGACTTTTCCATTAATAAAGTTTTATATGTAGTCTTTTTACAGCAGCATAACCCTTCCACAACTCATCACTATTTTATTTACTGTCTTGTCCAGTATATCACAATTTTGACAGAAAGATCTACCTGACTGTGGAATAGTCAACATCCCAACAATTGCAAAAACTCAGGCACACCGCTTAAGCAGGAAGCTTATTCACTACATATTACTTAGGATTTATGCAAGAGAAATGTATTGAAGCAGCAGAGGCCAATCTGACCCTGGGCAATGCCAAGCCATGCAGAGCAAAGGCAGATGACAATCTAGAGGTAACTGGACGGCTGTCCTCTGCTCGTGTTTACAGGAAGAAGATCCATACACAGGAGGTCACAACCAACAGTAGAGCAGCAGGTTTTAACAAGTGATGGAAGGCACTCTAATCTAGAGCAGTCATGTCACTGCAATGAGAAAATCTGTCTTTTGATAAATAGGACTCATAAAATACCACAGCTTTCTCATTCCCTTCAAGTATTCTTACTCTGTTCCGTTACTGCAGTCACTATGGGACCACCTGGTAAAAGAAACTGCAAGGTTTGAAACAGTTCTAATAGTTACACTGTTATTTACATCAGCTGGAAAACTAAGACAGCAAGGAACACCTCTGGAAACATAAGGAATGCAAACATACATTTAAAGTGGCTACTTCTTCTCCTTTCTCTATATCCCATAATTTGGCAGTGGTATCCATGCTTCCAGTTGCCAACAGTGTGCTCTGAGGATTAAATGATAAACATACCTGTAGCAAGAAACATTGGATAGAAAAAGTTTAAAGGAGTCCATTTATATATATTGCCTAAAAAATAAAACAAGGGTCAGGATTAATATTTTTAAATAAGACAAAGGTCTGATAATATTTTATGGCATACAGAAAACTTGCAGAATTCTTCCAACAGCTCACTAGAACAGCAACAAATCCTTACCACATAACTCTGGATAAGTACTCAAAACAAGAGGACTCTTTGCAAGCACACACTTTGTTTTCTTTATTTCAAAATTCTCTTCGAAATCCTCCAATTACTGTTCAGTCTGACAGTCCTTCCTAGCACTATCATTTGGTAGGTCTTCTCTCTTACTTGATGAGATTGGGGCAGAGATCATCCCAGCAGTTCTGTGTACCCACAAACACACTCTGTGCACTCTTACCCTATCAGGTGTCGTTATCGATGTCATTTGCCAAGGGCATCGCCACAACATATTTAAGAAAAAGCCAGAACAAAAGCTCAACAACTACTTTGATTCATTTTTCACACTAAAAAAATCATGTAGTCATCCTCCCATTCTCTGTAATTATTCAGTATGATTGCTCTGCAAATACTGAATAGGAGGTGCCATGAAAAAAGGAAAACAGTAGCTCAGTTTTTTCATACTGAGTAACTATGGGCATGCCCTTGCCAGCAATGTATCAGATGCAATAATGGCCTTTCAGAAACAGGTTTGATTCAGAGAAACACATCATTTCCTGCTAGCAATTATCTTCCTCTAATTACTTGCTAGCACAACTCATAACACTGGGTCTAATCTAACCCCTAAGAAGTCAGAAAAAATTGAGAGGCCATTGAACATTTACCTGACTGATTTGTGGAAGCAAAATCCCTGCAGCCTTTCTCAATAAGCAAACACATTCTCCATTGTAAGGGGTAACTCTTTCAGAGTATCCAGAGAATCAAAAACACACTGAAACAAACCCCAAATTCCAATATGGTAAACCACCATTCTCTTGCTTTAGTTAAGGCCTCTCAATCCACAATTAAATTCCGTTTTTTTTTTTCAGAAACAATTTTCAGCAACATTTAATTGAACAGTGATTGTATAGGTATTAAAAAAACCTCAAAAAATCCACTCATCACTGAAACTCAGAGTTTTAGTGTCTTTGCACTGATCTTTTAAACTGAAATTTGTGCATCAAGGTACTTGCTGTTGCTGATAGCAGTCCTAGTGCATGGGAGAGGAAACCAAACATTTTTAAGCTTAAACTGTTTTAATTTCATAGATCTTTGACATTTCAGCATCCCACATATTCCCAGTTAACACACTTTACATTTCAGAAATTCGTTCTTCTACAGCTCCAGTCAGTTCTGTACATAAAGTACAGATCTCTGTGTGAAAGACAACAACACAAGCAATGATGTTCTTGTGTATTTAGTTCTGCAAATATGAGAGGCAATGCAGGATAACTAGAAAAATGTGATATGTAATCAAGCCAAAAGTATGTACAATAAACTGAAAATTCCAATTGCTATGGTATTTTTCAATTATTTCAACACTTAGCAAACAAGGGAAATTGGGAAAAAATAAAAATCTCAAACTGTGTATGAGGGTTTATTCTATCTCAAGAACTGTCAGACTATCATCCTTTGCAGTGCAGAAATGTTAACAAGACCTGGATGTATGAACAGATGTACCAGTGGGAGCTCACAGGGAGCTGGAACTCAGTCATCAACGATGGTGTGAGGAAACAAAGGAACAAGAAGCATCCATCACTACTCACTATTTCTGCACTATGTCCCCTGAAGGTATGATAACATTTTCCTGTTTCTGTACTCCACAGTTTGCAGGTTTTATCAAAAGATCCAGTGGCAATCTTGTCACTAAATAGACAAAAAAAATCCTATCATTTTAACGTAGAAAAACCCTCTGACTCCAGAGACAGCAGAATCCAGAGAAGCAATACCCAGCCTTGGAAGCTCCCATGCACTTTGGTGCTCGCTGCCACACTTCGAGATCCTGCAGCAGGATTTCACAAACACAAGTTACAGCAAGGCAAAAAATTAGCAGACACTGTGAGTTTCTAAGAGAGCTACTGTGCCTGTCTATTAGCACAGGAGTGTTCACAACTGATGACTGACATACTTTAGGGATGATGTTGTGCTGTACTTATGGATTTATTAAGAAGTTGTATCATGTCATCAGATAACATCTGTTTATCCACAGTTATAATTGCAGTTCACCCAAATCTCAGAAGTTGAACCCTACTCCCACTGAAGTCAGTGGAAGTGTTGTGACCATCTGCAGTTAGAGCAAGACTAAAGTGAAGTCTCCAGAAAATGCACCAAGAGGCACTGTATCAAAACCTAAAGATCGGCAGAAAAAAAGTTCTTTTTTTATCAAAATTTTAATGTAAAAGTAGTTCAAGGTTCTCATCAGGTTTTGTCCTGCTGTATGTTGCTTCTCCACTTTTATGTTACAGTCTAGTTATTGATCTTTGCACAGATCTTTGCCATTAGTTTTACCAAGCTATATAAATGAACTTCATTAAATGCTTTTCTAAAGTAAAGAATAATTGACATAGCTGGGTCTAAGTTTTCCTTTTCATATAGAAGAAAGAGATGGAGTTTCAAATAGTGTAAGAACAAATCTTTTAACATTTCCTGATGTTAATTGTGTATTGTTCAAGTGATAAATACGACATCCAACAGTAATGTGATTCTACAGAAAAATAGGAAATAATTTATCTTACTTTACAGAAAAACAAAATGGTTTTCTCACACATGACAGCTTCCTCAGGAAGCAAATGACAGTGAAACTTCAGTAGCTAACATGTAATTCCCTTCACCTAATAGGTGGCAATCCTATCCTAGGGCAAATAATTACTGGAGAAAACAAAAGGTGCAAAAATTAATATCTGACGTTCACACAGCAGCACCTTGTGGATTTTACAAAAATTACTCAAAAGCTGTGACACTTCTAAATCATGTCCTAAATAATACTGAATTTGTAATGGCAAATGGAGAAATCCACTTCTTTCTCCTGAACTGAAGCAGCACAGATTGTCATAAGTACTTATATCTCACATCACATACAACTACATGGAGGCAGAAGAGAAAGATTAACATTCAGAACACAATCTGGTCATGTAGATATTACTGAAATAAACTGTGTTTCAATATATTCAACTGACTCATTTATATTTTTTTCACGACTGAATACCTAATCACATTTGTGGTTAGAATTTCTAAATTTTATTTTAAAAAATGATAGCAGAAAGCATGTTTGAATGAATCTCTTGTACAAATAATGACAGTGTCATCCTACAGTGATCAGCTATAGCTGAACTCTACAAATTCAGAAGTTGGACTCTTTCAATTTGAAATAGTCTATTCTTTCTTAAGAGTATTTGCAAAATAACATTATTAGCAATTCTGAAGACTCTCAGAGGAAATTTACTTACCCATAGGGGTTATTGAAAGCTATTGCATAGACCACGTTTCTGTGTCCCTCCAGTGAACGCAGCTCTTCTCCCGATGCTGTATCCCACAGTTTGCAGGTTCTGTCATAGCTTCCAGTGATAAAGCTAAAGCAAAGAGAAATTCATTTCTGAAAACAGGAAATATCTTACTGGTCCCAATGCCCAGCCAAATGATTTATTTCCAGAGATCTTAGTTAGCATTGTCTCAGACGCTGAATCTCCTCTTTCTTTCAAAAATACAGATCAATGACCATAGAGGTTCCTTTTATTTTTTGTTTTTAACATCTTATTCATAAAACCACCTTTTTTCTAATCTTTAATGTATTTCAATTAGAAAGTATGCTGCTGCTTTCAAGATATGAAGGAAAATATGATAAGACATATGTCCACAGTGAAATCAATTAACATGAAAGCTACACTTCCACTACAGTGAAACTCCCAAATGAGTTTATATCAAAAACTCATTTAGCTTTTAGCAATATTTAGTTTATTGCCATAAAGGTGCTTCTTTCTGTAATATGGTAACTGTCAACAGACTACGGCTGTGGAAGAAAAAAACTACATAAACTGAATCTCACCTGCTACTTTTTTTGCATCTCCCATTGGTTTTCTCACAGAGGCCTGAAATATAATCCCCAATTATGCCTGAAGCTGCCTACAAGCAGCAGAGCTGAATTCTTTTTGCAGCAAGACAAGGGCACTGAAGCTTCCTTATCTTTACAAGTACAAAACTTCAATTAATTATTATGTACTTTGACTTTGAAAGCAACTTACCGGGAACCAGATTTGTTAAATGCAACATTAGTCAGAGGCAATATGTGTGTTCTAAGCACCTGAAATAGAAGCGGGGGCAGTGAGAGGAAAAACATTTGATGCTAACAAAATAAACAAAATTGCTCAAAATATTCAACAGATTAATTTTTTCTCCTTCTCCTGTTAGAGAAGAAATCCCACATTAATCATCAGGTTATCACTGAAGATGTTATCTAGTATTGATTTCAATTTTATACTTTACTTGAATGAATTGTTTTTTTCCCCATGTTTGCATTTTCTTCACCTTCTCCGAGACCAACAAAGCAACCCTAGACCAGAGCTGAATGGGCAAAACGAAAGACTGCTGAGATCACTGATGAAAGAAATCCCAACTAATATTAAGCCTTATCCAGTGAACCAAGAAATCCAGTTAAATTTGAGACTTTTAGGGTATGGGATGCTTCCAGCTGGCATGCGACTTTGTTTTACAAAACAGGAAGAAGAGATACAAGCTACAGCTCTGTCCTGTGAGGTCATGACAAGGTGTGCAAAACCATAACAAATGGTCACTCAGCAAGATAAAATTCCAAGACCAAATTTCAACTTTGATGTCTGCCCGTATTGTGTGGATTGTGGAGGGCACTGTTTTCTGACACTGTTTCTAAGGTGCTTTAATCAGACAGTATAGGATCATTCATGTGAGTGAGCCCACAGCCATAATAATACATATTAAGGTTTATTACACAGAAAATAGTTTCAGATATTGCCAGTGGGAGGCACCATGCCATGATACTTTAAAAAGGACCAAAAAAAAAAATCTTGTTGGTGTTTGAATAAACTGACTGCTGTAAAACGTGGTTCACACTTGAACAATTTTCAGCTATTACGAGCGGCCCTCTCCTCAAATCTAAAGCATAATAAAATCATAAACTGGGAAATCACAGCAGTTGCTGACAGTGAAGTAAAGGGATGTTAAAAATACCCCAGTGGTTCACTAGGTCTTTTCTGTAGTGCAAGAATGAAGAAGAAACTGTTTATGAACAATGAGATTTAATCTCTGACATATTACCAGAGCTTCAACTTCCTTTTCTTATCTCAAGTTTTCCAGTCTGCCTGTCTCCAGACGGAAAATGAGAGAGGCTCATAGATCTTCTACTCAGAAGGGTAGGGACTCATCAAAATGGAAATAACAAATGATAAGTGAAGGACTGAGAGGGAGAGAGAAACAGAAGATGTATTTTATGTTACAGAAACAGCAATTTCTGTTCTCTAGAGAAAGTGACACAAGTTGTACTTTCTGCTACAGAAGAGGGAATGAGCAATCAAGATGTGGAAATGACGAAAATATTTTGTTTTTTGAAAACAGCCACAATATCCATCTACATATGAGAATCAATAATTATGGAAATTTATGGAAATCTGACCCATAACATTTTTAGGACTACATGCAGGCAGCTCTGAATAACAAAGGTGTTTTGCAGTTATGAAAAATGGGAGGAAAACGAGATGGGTTTTTGTGTCATTTCAGATTATGAGACTAATGCTGTTCTTCCAATGCCCAGTGCTGCAGTTGCTTCATCCACAGAACTCTGAGCCAGCAAGAATTGCTTCTGCAAATGATACAATAATCAAACCCTAAGGCAATATTAGAAAAAATATACCTCAGTTCTGCAAAATCTGCTACAGCTGTACCTAAGATAGAAATCTGAAAATCACTACAGCATCTCATGCCATGGAATAGTTTAAAACCTGAGAAATTGCTATAAAAGCTTGTTTCTCTGCAGGGTGCCTAACATACCACCATCGCCACAATTACTGGAAATAACAAAAGGATGAGTTTATACACTTCTTTCAGATTATACTCCAGTGCAACAGGAAAAAAAACCCATTCATTTCCAAACAATGCACACATGGAACATTTTTTTGAGAGAAAGAAAAAAAAAATCTCACTCTCATCCATCTCTTGTATTTTATTAGTATCTCAGAAGGACCTGGTACTCATGTTTCATTTAGAAACCTTAAATGAAGCTAAAATACCAAAAAAGTTCTTTTCACATACTTCAACCACTCTTGAGTGAAGGAAATAAGCCAGCACTGATACCATTTGCCTGCTTCTATTATTAGAAGAATTATACTACAGAAGCTCAAACAGCACTACACCCAACAATGAACAAATACATTATTTACACTCAAGTTTGAACAAGCATTTGAAGATTTTTCAGTCTCTGTGATGAACAAACAATTTTAAAAGCTTTTGAAAAGCAAGGCATTATCTCAGTTGACAGCATAACTTAGAAGAGAAACTTTTAAAATTTATAATGCCTTACTGCATAGCTCTGTTTTCAAGGTTAAATATCTTTGCAGAATTCACCCAGATGAGCACTGTTGGTCAAAAGAACCAAAGTGATACCTAGGAACATGTAAGAAGTTTTTTAGCTGAACAAACCACCACAAAACTTCTTTTTCTCTTTTAATTTAAGGTAACAATAAACACCATAGCACTGACCAACATTCTTTGGTCACACATTGCCATCTGCTGACACAGTAAAGATACAGCGTTTAACCATGTCAGATTGCAGCATGCAATCACTGGAACAAAGTTTCATTTCCACAATTAAATACAATGAAACCTATTTTCTTCTGGCAGACTCAGTCCTGGATTTGGAGCTCTGAAAGGTCTCTGTAATCATTGTTCTTAAAAATCCTATTTGTTTGAAACAACATTTCAAGTGCTGTCTGTAAGCTGAAGATCAATTTATCAATATTCAAAGACAACAGTAATGACAGAAAGTAATGAAAACCAGGATTAGTAATGACAACTGCATGTAGCATAAAACCCCATAAAATAATAGCCTAAATCCCACAGTTTCCACAAAATGAAGAACAAGTAGACAAGGGTATGAAAATATTTTGGTCCTTTCCCAACAGCTAATTTACTTGGGGTCTATTTACAGGGTTAACTATGGGTGTTGCTGGCCCACAAATTCCTATTTCACAAATAAAAGACTGATTTCTCTCCATCCAAAACACACCCTAGTGCATAAGCCTGTGTAAACTATGTCTAGGAAGAGTTACACCTCTCAGCCTTTTAGGGGGAATTCCTGGCAGAAACAACCAGGCCAGACTCAGTTGCTCTACAAATGCAGAGGGGATTGAAAAGTGCCAAGAAATCAGTCATAGAGCACAATACACAGCAGTAAAAATGTACACACAGTATCACAACTTAAATCCCCCAAAATGCCCAAAATTATTTTAAAGATGTCTCTGACCTTAAAAAGAGAGAATTTGTGATTCTGTTTTTCCCCTAGCTTCTCCTGCAATCTTTGTACTAGATGTATGACATGTTCCAAGCAGGAAGCTGTGATGAGAGGTTCTCCTTTTTGAATTTCTTCTACTAAGGCTGTGACATCTGTGCTAATTATGAGAAAAGAATGAAAACAAACTTAAAAAATACCCCAAACACAAATCCACCACATTCTATCCTCTGGCAAGAATTATGAATATAAACCCAAGAATATTATTTACTTGCAGAGAAACTGAAGTAAGCAATTAAATGTTATGCATTTATCTCATTCTGTAAAGGCCTAAAGAAATATGGATAAATCTCACTTGGTTTTTATACTTCCTTCCCTCTCTTACTGAAGTTGTACAGTAAAATTCAACTTCTAAAAATTGTGGCTTGGCAGGAAATTTATCTTTTCAAACAGAGGATCAGGCACGGGAGATGTGTGTCCCAAACTGTCAGTTTAAATACCTGAATTAAACTGGAATTTCATAAATTCCAAACAAATTGCCCATGAAATAGTAACAAGATAAATTACACATGCAAAGTCTTAAATTTATCTCTGTCTGTGGCTTCAGAAATCTATGGCTGTTTCTACAAGTCTTAGTTGTGACAGTTACTACCACAGTGTGGTCCAGTCTACTGATGTCCCTGGAGCCCCCAGGGAGGGGGTCACAGCTGCTGTCTGGAACTGAATCATCTTTCCATGCTGTCAGGTTCTGGCTTTCTATGAGAAACGAAGGGTTGACAACACCCAGCAGTCAAATCACAACACACTCTTAAAACCAGTTTAGCAAGAAAGCCAAGCATTTCTGTTAGTATGGGAATTATTCAAGTCTAAAGGGGATTTCCTGCATCAGTCTTCTAAATGGGAGTCACTACATCCCATAAATTAGTATCCTCTCAGTGTTCATACTCCTGTTCAGTAACACCACATAACTTATTTCTTTCACAAAGAGTCTTGATAGGTTTTACCCACAGCACTATACTGGACAGTTCCAGGTAGACAAAAGTTAGTAATTTTTAAATTGGGATTTTTCATCCTGCATATGAAGCTTACACTGTCTTTGGCTTACAGGCAAGGCCTCTTCCATATCAATGCTGGTATTAAGACAATCACATTACTTCATGTCTTTCTGCCTAATGAACTTCCCAGATTTGGTCAATTTTATTGAATGGTGGCACTTTGCTATTTTTCTGAAGCTCTTCCTACCAGAGCTGGCTGAGTAGAGCATGTAGGCTCTACATAACAGCTGACCTCAATTATGTCTAAAACAGTCAAACAGAGTTGTACACGAACATGCTATAAAAAGGTAGAGAGTGCTGTTATCTGAAGTAATATAATACTTACTCAGGTCTAAGATCAAGTAGATCTATTGATCTGGTCTTTGACTCACCACCTTCTACATATTCCAAAATAATTCCTTTAAAAACAAGTGATAAACAGGTCATGGTTAGACTTCTGGAATTTTATAACATGCCCTTTAGACAGCAATACTTCCACTTTTATAGCTCCACTGACTTCAGGAGACCCAATTCCAGTTTTTGGAGCTGGAAGGAGGTTGGCTGCTCTCGCTGAGAGTAAGTATGGCGATGAACAACTCTGATGTGCTTATATGGAAAAAGATATTAGAATTATTTCTGAGCTATTTTCTATTCTGGAAACAAACAAGCTCTTTTTTCCGACAACTTTTTGCATCATTTCATCAGTATTAATTTCAAAGAAGCTGCCCTGAAGATACTTGCTGTAGTTTGGTGTTCCAAGAAGCCTGGAAAACATGTTTTACAAAACTCATTATATTTATTCTAGTGTTTGTAAAGGCTTGAGTGCAGTAATGTATGAAAAATCATAACACACTTTACGTTTCCAGGTTTGCTCTAGCACCTCTGCAACTTCCACTGAGCTGGAGTATTAAAATGTTTAACCACATGGCTTCCTGTTTTGAAATAGCTGATACAGGGCTCAGCTGCTCCTTGATTTTCTGTGGGAAAGGATAATATAGATGAACTTCTGTGTCATTCTGCATTTTACAAAGTTGATAGGAAAAATATTTAATTTGAAAGGAAAATCCATTTTTCCAATACACTTCCTGACCTGGCCATCTCCAGCTTGTTTCGCTCCTGAAATTTCATTGAGTCACCTGAGTACAGGAGAAACCACGACGGTCTGGCAGCACTGCTGCTCAAAGCATGGCTCGGCCCAGAAAATTCATAAATTAAGGACAAAAAATAAAAATTTATATCAGCTAGTTTGGAAAAGCCCTCTGAGATCATCAAGTCCAACCCACGAGTGAACACCACCTTGTCAACCAAACCCTGGCATCGAGTGCCAGTCCTTAAACACCTCCAGGCATGGTGACTCCACCACCTCCCCGGGCAGCCCTTTCCGATGCCTGTCACCGTTTCTGTGAAGAATTTCTTCCTAATATCCAATCTAAACCTCCCCTGGCACAGCTAAAGATTGCTCTCATCCTCTCACTGGCTGCCTGTGAGAAGAGACAGATCCTCACCTGGCTCCAACCTCCTTTCAGGTACCTGTAGAGAGTGACACCTTTCTTTGCTAAACAGCCATTTAAAAACACAAATACATTTTTTTTGTTCGTGCCAGCTACAGTCACTGTT
The DNA here is from genome assembly GCA_013398955.1 of Callaeas wilsoni. NCBI lineage: Eukaryota > Metazoa > Chordata > Aves > Passeriformes > Callaeidae > Callaeas > Callaeas wilsoni. The sequence continues at coordinate 260 of VWPU01022113.1, read as the reverse complement.
GACTTTTTAAACTCCTTACTGTGACGCGAGTAAGCCTGCCTTGACTTTGCAGTAAGTCACTAAATACAGCCGCGATGGGCGATGAGCCGCTTCCAGCTGCAGCCTCTCGCCCGAGCACCGGGGCAAACAGCGGCACCTCCACTCCGGCCGGCTGCGGGTGCGCCACGGACCCGCGCGGCCGTGCCCGGCCCCTGCCGGCGTGAGGGGACGCGCCATGGTCCCGCCATGGTCGGTCCCGCACCCCCGCGCCGCGCCGCCCC